>NQII01004338.1:17582-28500 GCA_002778355.1 Clitarchus hookeri | reverse complement strand
GGGGGGGGGGCATATTTTCTGTACATTCGCTGTTTGCACGTTTACGTTTATCTCAGAAAATTAATAACTTTGGTATATGACTTTTTGCCAGAAAAGATATAATCAATTACCCACACCCATACAGTTTTGTTTTGTTTTTATAATATTGAGTTTATTCTAAGAGAAAAAAAAAGTTCTTGAAAATTGTTATAATTCGCATTTGTATAGCCTGCCTGCGCCGTTTCTTTCATAGGTAGGAGAAAAATAAACCGGTAGTCGTAGTTTACACATTTCATGGCGGGTAATAAAATGCCACTGTTGCAGATCTCATTTGCACAGGAAAGCGTGACAGCGGAAGCACTGCACGCAGCTTCAGCGCCTTGCGCGTAGGGGCGACGGGGCGCTGGTCGCGCTTGTTATTGTCGCGCCCGTATCGCTGTGTCTCGGAAGCGGAAAAGAAAAAAAACTCCGGGCCATGCACTCTTAAGCGGTCGGCCTCCTTGGTGCTCGAACTGCGTTGCAGAGTGTTTAAAGTAAAATATTTTTTTTAACGAAACTATTAAACGTGCGTCCAATATGCTGAACTACAAACTTCACACTACCTGTCCATTACTCTCAAGACACCGCACATATTAGAAACACCATTCCACAGCACTCCATATATACAGTCTATTCACGATTACTTCCAACTTTTCTGAAGCCCTGCTGAAGTTCTGCTATAGGCTGTTCACGGTAAAGTAAGCACTTTTAAGGCCCTAGTTACTTTATCCTTTCAGCTATTTTTATCCTTTTTAAACACCTTTCTAAATATATATTGTCAGGTAAGTAATAAACGCATTCCACTACATTCGGAAGTTAACGTGTAATATACCAAATAATATTCCAAATGAGAGGGTTTTCAAAAGTGCTCACTTTACCGTGAATAGCCTATACCAAGATATTTCTCCGCCTCATGCTAGCAAAGCTTATCCGAGTGTAGAAAATTACACCAGATGGACAACGACCGAATTCGTGCGCACTCAGAGTAATACTATTTTCCGTAAGAACTATTTCTTACTAGGCGTTATCAACACACCCATTTCTTCAATGTTTTAATTCGTGTAAATTATGTACGAAATATAATAATTTATAAACAACATATAAATAAAATTTTTATTTAACAAAGTAAACTTTACTTTAATGTTAAACACAAGTATAAAACGTTCGCGATATATAAAATGATTAGGAAACAACGAAACACGTCATACATAGTGTGATAGTTTGATTTGTGAAGAAACCGCGAATAGATCAGGTTGAAAACGGCTTTTTCAAAGCGCTGTATCTCAAAATATACGAGTTATATACATACAGAAGTTCTGGAGGGGCGTGTAATGAACTTTGCTACAGACTTTCCACCAATAAAACGGTAGTATCACAGCTTAAAAGTCCAGCAGTAACACACAGCACACCGATAGCACTGCGCCCCAGTTCAGGACCTCGCGCGTAGCGGTGATTGGCGCACTCGATGCGCGGCATTGTAGCCCTTATCACTCCCTTGCTACTCGACCTCAGGCGCACCAACCAACCCCAGGTAGGCGGCACCTTGAGATTAACTTGTATGCACATTATGTATGCACATTATGTATTCTTCCACTGCAACGTCATATTGTGATGGGTCACATCACTTTATTCATGGGTCGGTCAGGTAACAGTGCAAAATTACCCCTAATAGACGAAAAATATACAGATTTCCTTAGTCTTTAACTAACGTGCATTACATAACATAAACTGAGAGAGTAAAATAAATCACTTTAGTATTCACATATGTTTACATAACACTTTTAATTCAACGTTAAGTTATGGAACTACTTTCCCTCCGACGTTACCAACTTAACTGGGCACATGGCAGTATATGTGCCCGTTATCACTGCCCCAGTGACTTTTTTAAAGGTTGATTTCAAAAGTGCTCAGTTAATCGTGAGTATCCTATACTAGGTGAATATTTAACCTGAGACTTCAGAATAACGCGAAATAGACGCATCGTACGACAATAATTATCCACGTGAACCCTCGCTATTTGAGAGGTGGCAATTAAAGATCGCAAAAGTTAACTCTCCGTCGCCCCATATTGGGGGTGGGGGGTGGAGGAGGAGGGACAACGTTGACACATAAAATGGGTACCATCGTGATTTATTGCAGATTCTGTTTCGACATTAATATGTATGTAAGCTTAATAAGAAACAGTTTTTGCGATTCGTTGTAGATGGCGCTCTAATCGGTCACATCAACTAGGAATCGCTACATTTCATTCAGAAAGGAATCCGCGATACAAACTACCGTGTTTGTGTCTTACAAATGTTGTTAGACCTGTGGTAGATGGCGCCACAGGCAGAGAGAAGTGGGTAAAACGTTTGGAATTTTTGCAAGGGTAACCTCAATGATGTAATTTATTAAGGCCCTTACAAAACAGAAAACTTTAGCATTTTACTTCACATTTCCTTTCCTTTGACGAAACCACCAATACAGAATACAATTGTAAAGTCAAAGTTCAGACAATTAAAAATCGGTTCTGCGAGCTTTGTAAAAATGTGTATTTTGTTATGTAAATCATTATCATATTATCCAGAAATGCATTTTAACTATTTTTTTAAAAAATGGCTTAAAATTTATATTAAAATATTATTTCAAAACAAAAAACTAACCTGTTTACTTTATTCAAAAATATAAATTCATATATTTCCTCTTTACATTACATTCGTTCGGCATTTTTTTAAATATAGACGAGCTTGATTTGATATACCTAGATGAAAATCACCCTACAATAAAATAACACTCATTCCACACAACCTCTGTTAGATTCTAGGCAAAATGACTGCTTCACTTTGACTTTAAATTTCAACTTTTTGCAATCGTAAAGTCAAGAGCGCTTTACTTTACCTTTGACAGTTCTATTGTGTCAAGTTCCATAAAAAAAAATGGTGGAAAGCAAACGTAAAGTCAAATGTTAAAGTTCTCAATTGTGTAAGGGCCTTTATGCACCACCGTCGACGAAACGTAACCTGTACTGTTTCGAAATACACTGACGTGATAAATGATTGCAGACAGTCCCCTCGCCACCCACCAGCGGGGTGCTTATATTCGACGAGTCCCCTCGCCTCTCACGATTGGGGTGCCTCCTCGAAATTAGTGGAGTTTTACTTGTAAACTTTTTGCCGTACAATGCGTTTACTGTATTTCGCGTTATTTTGTAGTCTCAAGTTAAATGAATCGCATGGTACTTGCTGCTCATGGTTACTTGAGCACTTTTGAAAGCCATGTTTGAGATCTGCTTTTCTCCTCATATAGTCCTCCCCCCCCCCCTTAATTATGTAAAATTTACATTGCCATAGGCATAATGACTTTTTTTCACGCGCCAGTCGAATGAAAACGCCAAACTGAAAGAAACCTAAATTAGTTACTAATACAGGTCATTTCATACTATAATGTGTATAAAACAGAAATACACTAAATTAATTTGCCATAAATTTAAACATAACACTCGTTATACAACGTCAAAACTTGGAACAATTTTTCGAGATTATCTGCCAACTAAACTGGGAGCCTGCATGCCAGTCTGAGCAGCAGCATCTGTACAGTTAACGGGCATTCGTTGTTTTTCAAAGGTTGATTTTATTGATATCAATAGTGCTCAATTTACCGTGAACAGTACATACAAAAATATACAGCAGCAACACCCACGAAGGTTGCCACCTCCTCCGATAATTTGGTTCCAGTTCTTAACGTGACAAGTATCTATAAATAAATTATCCACTTGGTTGATGCTATCGATGATTTTGATAAGAGCTTTCATCGAACGCGTTATTGACTTGCCTTACGATTTGTACAGGCTGTCCACAGAAATGTAAGCATTTTTTAAACAAACTTGGGAAAAGGAAATAAACTGCTCATTACTTACTTGTTACAGTATACACTGTCTTGCATCAAAAAATAGAAAAAGTTTGTTTGCGCCTAACCTCAGACGTCAATCAGTTTATGAACACCGAGTCGGTAATCATTTGGTTCAAAGCCCGCTATAACTACGGAAATCCCATCTACTAAGTATTTCTGTGTGTTTAACTGTTCCGTGCTCGAACTTTTTTTTCTGTCCTACACTGTTAGAAAAAAAATGCCTTTAAATGACGGAATAGTAGTGGTAAAATTTATCCAGATATCTTGAAATTACAGAACCCTCGTCCCAGTAAGTTTTACAAAAACCTCTCCGTAAATTTGCTAGATTTTTGTGTATTTCCTGAGATAAATTACTCTCTCTCTCTCTCTCTCTCTCTCTCTCTCTTTCTCTCTCCATATGTGTGTGTGTGTATTTTATATGTGGATGTTTACCAGAGTATCTGGAAGAAATTTAAAACATTTCAAGTTCAGTATTTTGTTTTAGATCGGAACTTGAACTCGAGTTAAAAAAGATAGTCGGGACTTGACCTAGACTTAAAAATATTGTAGAGCGTAACTTCTAACACGCTACTACCACCATGTCATGATAGCAAAAGGCACTGCTAAATGATACGAATAGGGCATTACACACAAAACTTTTTAAGTTTCTAGTGTTTTTTTTTGTTGCGAAGTGTTGCGGGTTGGCTCGTACTACTTTTTTGATTTTTGAAATAATATATTTAAGTGGCACGAATATCCTAACTACTGTACAAACTATAATTCTATAGTTACAGCGGCGAAGAATGCTTCGTGTATCGTCGGGTGAATGAGTGAAGAGATTTGGGTGGCTCTTAAAATTGAGTTCTTGAAAACCGGTGAGGGTGAAGCGAGGTGAGTATGGAGCAGCGCCGGAATGAGGGGGTGGGGGAAACGGGAGATCCCCGCCGACCAGCGGCATCGTCCGGCGCGATTCCCGCATTCGAAAATCCGGGAGCGGTCCCAACGGGAATCGAGCCCGGTTCGCCTAGGTGGGAGGCGAGAAGTCTAACCACAACACCACCGCGGCTCCCTGTAAAGTCGGAATTGTTCGTTCCCACAACCCTTCCGTGTTTATAATTTACAGAGCTCTCAGTTCCGTATACTTACTGTCCATTTCCGTACTTCCCGTGAATATACGATAATTTTTAACGCGTATAGCTATCACATTTAGATTACGTGTGTAATGTATGACTGTATCAACACTGTAAAAAAAAATTTCCTTCCTTTTTACGGAAAAGGTAAACATTTATCAAGAGGTGTCCGTAAACTCTCCGTAAAATTACGAACAAGTTGATTTTCAAAAACGGACTTTCCGTAAATTGCACAAGACTTTCGTGAATTCACGGAACCTCTCCGTTAATTTCCTAGTTAGTTTTCTGTACTTCCCGTTTAAAGTAAAAAGAGATAATGAAAAAGTCTTCAATTTTTGTTATGTCAGTGATCTGCTGTGTGTAAAAAAGGTGTTTAAAAAGGTTGGAAAAATTGTAGTTAGACAAGATTTGAAACCTAGTCATAACGTTTCCAGTCCACAACTCGAACAACTCAACTTCAACTCATTTTCGATCTCAGTGTTATAACTTTGTGTTTATAATATAGGAACAGAAGCAATAATTTCAGTTTTTACTAAAGTTAATGTATTTTAAATGTTGCTAAACGTTACAGACGCCTGATACTACTTTTTAGTGTACGAAATAATAGGTCTTATTCGCGTGAATAACCTAACTGCCGCAGAAACAATAATTTTCTGGTTACATTGGCAAAAAAACTTCGTGGAGACTCGGCATTGTTCGTCCCCGAAACCCGAAGTCATAGGAAATACAGAGACTTTCGGTATTTCGTATTTACGGATTTAACACCGTCTTTTGTCATTGCGTATTTCGTTTCCGTATATTTACTGTACATTTCCTTTAAAATGTTTGTAAATATACGGACGTTAACAGTGAACCGTTCTCATTTTATTTATTTTTGGCGCTACTTTCACATAGAAAGGAGAAAGACTTTGGCGAGTGAAGGCCAGTCCGCGACTAATAAACACAGCGACGAGGCGGTTAAGGCAATCGCATCACTCTCTTGAGTAATAATCATCGCACCAGCAACTTCATATTCGGCATCCAGCCTTGATTCGACTCTAATTTGGGCGCACGCCCGAGGCGCCATCTGCGTGTGTTTATTATCACCATGATCTTTTTCTGGCCAACCTGTTGCCCAACAACCAACCACCGCTTTGTACGATTCTCAAAACAGCTCGTGGAACAACTGCCTAAGTACATTGGGCTATCATTTAACGAGGAGAAAGTGTTAGGTGCCGTCCACTGGGATTTCTCAGGACACTGGCGTAACTTGTGACATATTACAGGACGTTTTGTTGCACATGCAGCAGCCCTGAGCGAAGTGAAACTTTATAAACGAAAACTGCGTAAATTTTCACTCCGGGCTTGCCACATGTGCAAAACACAAATCCATGTGTGCTGCTCCAAGGTAACCCCTTGTTTTAAATAACTCTAATTGGCGGTGTCTGCAAGTGACAACTGTAAACATTTATTGTTATTCTATTAAAGCGCGTCTATTAAGTCACAAAAGTAGCTACAAAAATGTGCAACTGTTACAGAAGGGCAAAATCTATTTTCAGGGCTATTTTCACCGCAAGATGACGTGGCATGGACTCGGCTAATGTCTGAAGGTATGCAGGAGGCATTGAAATCTGCGCCAATTTGAGAAAGGGTTGCACGTCTGTCACGTTTAATGATTCTCGTCAGTTCACGTTTGTCCCGTTCTTTCACGATCTTTTTCCGGCCGCAACGATGTCGAAGATGCGATGTTTTACCGGATTCCCGATATTCACGGTACACTCGTGAAATGGTCGTACGCGAACATCCAAATGTTATCGCTACCTCGGAGATGCTATGTCCCATCTCTCGTGCGCCGACTATAACACCACGTTCAAACTCATTTAAATCTTCATAACCTGCCATTGTAGCAGCATTAACTGATCTAGCTGCCGACCGCGTCGCGTTACTCTGATTGGTTCCACACCTCTGTTGTTTGAATTCGCACGCCTATACCAGTTTTTTTGGCTCTTCAGTGTACCTGTTACTACTGGGACAATAAATTGGAGTGGAGAGATTTGGGCTGCTCTTAACATCGAGGTCTTAAGAGGCGATGGGGGTGATGTTAGGTGAGTATGGAGCAGCACCGGAATGCAAGGGCGGGGCAAACGGGAGATCGCCGAGAAAANCCGGCACGATCCCCACATGCGAAAATCCGGGAGCGACCACGCCGGAAATCGAGCCCGTCTCGCATAGGCGGACGGCGAGTAGTCTGACCACTACAGCACCGCGGCCCCTTATAGTAGTAAGTACTTAACGAACATACGGAAAGTGGTTTGGGCACAGAATAGGCAAGAACACAGAAATGTAATGGCGTGGTGGTTCCTTCTATGAGAACCTACCGATTCGCAGATTGTCTGCGCTAGTCTCTTGGACGGGCCTTGTGTCTTATTCGCAGAGTATTCCATACTGGCTGGTCCATATTGGTTGGCAACTAAGTTAACTAGGCGCAGATAGGCGAAAGGTGTTCCGACATGTTGCTGGTCACTTGCGCCATTTTACTGGCGTATGAAACGGACGTTTGCAGTACAAACGTCTGTTCCACTTCTGCAGACATGAGTATTTATTCTGTGGTTTGGGGCTGCCGCTTGGCCTGGCAGTTCCAATGCCTTCCACCAGTTGTGCTGCAGGTATAATTTATGGTTGGTTTACAAAAACAGAATACTTATAAACAGAATTTTTGCTAACAGCAAGCAGAGTGTCTTCCAGTTGTGTTAAATGAATAACTACGTGTTATGCACTGACGTAGCCATAACGGGATAAATAGGCTATACACAGTGTTTCAAAAATTTAGTACAGTTATGGAGCCAGTGTTAAAGTATAACTACGTGAATATGATTTTATAACGTTTTACAGTTTCGCACAGTTTCCACACAGCTTGTGTTATCTATGGCGTTATTTAGCATTTCTGAGGCAAAAGATTTTTACAGCCATGAATACGTTTTTTATAACAATGTTATTGGTGTTTAAAAAAAAAATTGTATTTTAAAAACATATTGTTGGGAGTATTATTTAAGGCAACTGGATTCCAATTAATATACCAACTAGCTTTAAAGGTTATTGTACTATTTTTAATTGTGAGATGAAGAGGACAAGAAGCATTTGCAATATGCTGGAAAACTAGAATTTAAAATATTCCTTAACTCATTAGGTTTTGTTTAAAATTAACTGCAGTATTTATGATCTTACGAGATTGCATAACATTTATCACGTAAGTAAACACCCATATCAGGAAAATACCAAAGATTTTAAAAGTGTAAGTGGAGTTTTCGCATAAAAACATTGTATCCAGTGGATAATAATACGTACGTTTATGGTCGGCATATTACATTTTGTTCGAACCATGTAGGCGTACCCATGATAACAGGACTAAGTAGTTATAAAATGCCAATTCACCTGCACCCGGCTGCGGTGCCGAAGTGCCACGGTGGCCATCTTGGATGACGTCACACTGAAACCTGCTTGGATTTCCCTTTGCAATTTTCCTTTTCCCCCCTCCTGCTCTATCATTCCACCTCGGCTCTTCATGTTCTTGCATTCCGATTCTTTTTTTTCCACTGTGTCATTCCGCAGTTTTTTTCTTATGCTGTGGCATTCTTTCCTGTGTCTCGCTCCCACCAGTTCTATCCCCTGAGGGAGGCGGGGTTCCTCATATGCCTTCCGTTTTCCTTTATTTTCTCTTTATTGTTGTCCTTTCCCCCCTCTCTCTCTCTCTCTCTCTCTCTCTCTCTCTCTGCTTTTCACGTCCTCCATCTTGGATGTCATCACCATCGCCGTCTGCTGTAAGTGGCCATCTTTAATTCTCCCCACCGGTCGTCCGCTGTAGGGAGCAGTCTTTGATTTCCTCATCCACAATCAGTGTGTGCTAAGACATCTTTAATTTCCGCGCCTGTCGCCAGGCGGTCATCTTTGATTCTCGCGCCCGCCACCAGAGTGTTTGTATTTATACAGTTCGCGGCTAGAAGCGCTGGTACCGACGCAGTCATTCTGTGTATGTGAGTTGCTTTACTCGTCGCCAGGAGGGGCACGATAGCATCGGGGTGTGAAGTTCAAACGGTGGCCACCAGAAGCGATGGGAATTTTTGTTAGTCGGTAGGTGTTTCGGATCTTAAAAAATGCCTGGGGAGTGCGCGATCGTTATGACAACCTTTGGTCGCCAGTCGGGCGTCTTGACCACAAGTCCACTGCGACATATGGGAGAATAGGATGATTAACGACGAATACGTATATAGTTATTACCATCCCGAGATGTGGGAAAAAATGTGGACAGGCCTCGACTTTACATATAAACATAAAACTACCATTGCATGGTTATAAGAATTAATATAGTAAATACTTGCATCGGCTTACAGACTCTCCAGACAATAAACTTATCGTCATCGCGAAAAAAAATAAAGGAGGATGTGCAATGATGAATACGCATAGGAAAGAAACTGCAGGCACTGCGAGAGCGCACGTACACACAATTCTTATACGTGTAAAAACTTTATATAGAAATTATTAACGCAAAAATATACAATCATTCTAACATTTAAAAAAATTAATTACATACATGCACATAAAAACATTTGGGCAGGTCCCATGTTAACATAAAGCTATACGCATTCATACAGAGCCAATAGGGTGCGCACGTCTGTATCTCCAACTTGTCCAGGTACTTAGGAGCACGCGCACACTGTTGTCCTTCAAACTGTCTGCACGCGCGGTGCGGGACGTAGCCGGTACTCGCGCGCGCGGAAAACATTCATTTTTTATTGTTCTGTAAAAACTAACAGTAGGATAAAAAACAGTAATAACACTTACATGGCATTTGTCAGCAGCAGCGTGGTCGCTCTCTCACCTATAAAATAACGTCCACTTCACGCTCTGTCATTCCATGCCGGCACCATCCATCTTGCCTGAAGAATGTTAAAGTTCACTGCCTTGTCACACAAATTCTCTCATTTCTTCAGTTCGCTGTAATGTCCGAACTGTCGAGGATGCTAGACATTCCAGAACATACCATACGTTGCACAGCGCACGCGTCATGTACGCCTTAAGTCCAGTTATAAGCATAGTCGGTTGTAATTTGCAAACTGATTAAGATAGTCACCAAATTCATAACATAAACCTCACCCCGACGACGAAAATGACCGCATGGGCAAGTATACCTTAAGCCCTCTTATAAGCATAGTTGGCTGATATTTCCGAACCGTTTAGCATACAGTCACCAAATTAATAACATAAACATCACACCTTATGACGAAAAGGGCTGCAAACAAGCATACCTCAGACTTAATTATAAGCATATTTCGTTGTAATTTCCGAACTGTTTAAGATATGGTCACCAAATTCATAACTTAGTCATCGCAGCTGACAACGAGCAGGGTGGTTGTGTCAAGTACGTCCTATGACCTCGTATAAGCATAGTTGGATACCATTTCTCACCCACCGAAGCTATAGTCACCAAATTCATAACATAGGCATCACTTCCGAAGACGAAAAGGACCACATGGTTAAGTACACCTTAGACCTTCGTATAAGCATAGTTGGCTGTCACTCCCCACCCACAGATGCTATAGTCGCCAAATTCATGTCATAGACATCACCTCCGGTGACAAACAGGGTGGGGGGGACCAGTATACTTTAAACCCTCTTATAAGCATAGTTGCCCGACATTTCTCACCCACCTAAGCTACGACAACCAAAGTCACACAGAAATCACTTCCGACTGCAATCAAGGAGATAAGGACAAGTTGACCTTAAACCCTGTTATAATCATAGTTGGTCAGCATTCCCTAAACCTTTGAAGTTCGGGAACATGTAACAACCATCCACGCATGTAAAGAAAAATAAAGGTAGGTATAAATACAAGTGCTTCGCAAAGTTACAGTTACATATAGGAGTGT
>NQII01004338.1:7357-17565 GCA_002778355.1 Clitarchus hookeri | reverse complement strand
ACACACATACTCATCGGCCTGCACGCACTCGACAATCGCTCACCGACGCCCTTGTGGTCTGCCACCGCAGATGTCTACCAACTCGGCTCCCCCTCAGCAACAGTTAGCCTTCCTTGGCCCACCGACATCCAGACTGAGTATATAGATGTGAAAATATATACAAAAATAAATGTTAGCATGGGCAATTTAAACAAACAACCATATGCGAAAAAGGCATGATATAAACATGGTCGTAGGTAACGGTAAAATACATATATAGTAATATAAACGAACACCACCAGTCCGACACAAGTGTCGGCAGCCCGAGTAATCGTTAGCATGCGTAACGCTTAACAACCAGACATATATTGAAAAACATAAGGGTGTACAATTGCACCGATAACAAGACATACGTAGCCACAGGTTACATTTAAACATATACACATTAATATAAATAAATACCGTCAGTCTAATGCGAGGGTGAGAGAAACCAAGTGTAAAAAATAAGAAACTGCTCTGTACATGAAAATCAGTCAGTTAGCAAACAATAAAGGACTGGCATAGACACAAGTACATCGCAAGCACGATGCTATAATAAGTCACAATGTCAAGAAATAACCGACGGAGCCACAGTCCATAACAGTGATATCAGTTTTGCTATCACACCAAGAAGTTTAGTAAAAGCTAGAATGCATGCCAACATGAGAAAGAACGAATGATTTAAAGGGTAAACTTCAAAAATGACTACAATTTTTCAAGTGTGATACGCATTATGCGACTTGTAAAGACTGTGTACTTTTGCTTGCCACAAAACAATATACATTTTAAACTATTAGTCACGCAAAAGAGAGACGTCAATGCAACGTGCCACTGCAAACAAATACAAAAGCAATTATAAAAGCAAATAGATGTAAGCATTTAACAGCCAGTGTATATTGCGCGAGCATCGAGCGCTGTATGTTAATATAGTCGGAAAAAAATACTTTTGCGAAGGCGAGAAGCACAGGTGCGATAAGGTCAACACTGCTATACACTGATGCAAACAGATATAAAAACAAAATGTAAAGGGAAATAGTTATATCACGAACCAACCAGCGCAATCACATATTACACAAGCGTCGGGTGCTGTATGCTGTGTTAAACGATGCTATACAAGACCAGGCCATCCTTGTTAGTACAACAGAATATTAAAGTACTTCCTTACTAACAGACTTAAACGAAACCATCACATCCAGATTACAGACAACACTCATAACACTAGCAGCGGTACACAACCGACCTGGCTGACGTGTGATCAACTGACATCGTGAGAATCTGTAAGGCAGCCCAGGTGGTCGACCGGCAGCCCAGGTGGTCGACCGGCAGCGTGGGGACTTCGCAGGTCTCGGCAAGTCGAAGGGATGGCACAGAACACTAGCCGAGAGAGAGAGAGAGAGAGAAAGAGAGAGATGCGTCAGGCTCCAGGGCAGTAGACCAGCCGAGTAAACCATGCATTTTTCCATTACGGCAGGAATTCAGTTATACAGTACAAGGTAACAATTTATTTCATTTTAAACGTTATATACATGTACTTATTTCGAATGTGTGCCATTTATATAGAAATAACAGTAGATGTATGAACTTTGTAATAATGAATAATAAAGCAACACACATGCTTTTCAACTATGTATGTACTCCACTTTTTAGTCAACTGAAAACATAGGCACCCTGGCAGCGCTGGTGAAAGTGCACCAACCTTGAGAATAAGGTTGTGTATGTTCAATCCCATTGTGAGCCCAAGCATTTCACTGGGAAAAAANATCCCATTGTGAGCCCAAGCATTTCACTGGGAAAAAATACTATATGATACACAATCTTAACTTCTATATTATATCTTAGTATTTAAGTACCGAACACACCATGCAACAACTGCGAGATTCAGGAAATAACTGAGGTACATGCAACCTGGCGATGACATCATACCAAGACTGTATGCGCCTGCAGGGATTGGGGGGAGAGTTATGCATTTATTCCTATCGCAGACCCCGTACCAAGCATTCCCGATGTGTATTGGTTGGTAAGTGCTTATGACTAGTTTCCCTTGCAATTTTATTTTTAAAATCTGTTTGCAACGGTATGTAGCAGTGTCGACCTTGTCGCTCCTCTGCCATAGTATTATCTTTTAGAAGAATGTGACGTACGTTGCTCGATGCTCGCACAATATGCGTTGGTTGGTAGTGGACTTCGTGTGCCTCTGTACTGTAGCGTAGCTCGGTCGGAGGGTGTACGTGGGGGAAATAGTTTGCTATTCTGCTGTACTAACCAAGGCTACCACGTCAATTTTCAGATGCATGGTCTTGTCTAGCAACGACTGATGCGATGCAAAGTGCTCGTCACTTGTGCAATATGTGTTGGTTGGTGTTTGCTTAATATAACTATTTTCCTTTATTTGTATGTCTGTTGTCATCAGTGCATAACAGCGTCGACCCTATCACTCCCGTGCTTCGCGACAGTAATTTTTTTTTTTTTTCAGCTAACATAACATACAGCGTTTGTTGCTTGCGCAATAGGCATCGGTTGGTAGGTGTGTATAACTATTTTTTTTTTACTTTTTTTTATATTTGTTCAACAACATGTAGCAGTGTGGTCGTCTCTTACATGACCAATGGTTTAAATGCATGGTGTTTAGTGGCAATAGAAATAACACAGCCCTTACAATTCGTGTAATGAATCTTCAAATTATCACCACTGGTAAATAGTGTACTGCACTTGACATATTAGAGATTTTTTTCGAGGTTGGGTCCTTGTGCATATATTCTCTTTTCATGTTGCCGGGCATTCTATTGTATTTCGAAAGATACCTTTGAGCGCTCAAATGTATCTTTCGAAACACAATGCTATGCGTGCAGAACTCTTCAAATCTGATTTTTGAAAAAAAGGAGTTGTGCTCAGATAATGTAGTAAGATTGTTGGACGAAGAATTTCCATCATATTATTTACTATCCACGATATTAATACAAAACTAAGTGCCCAAGAGCTTTCATATTAATATCACAACTATTATTAAATATTCGTCGGGGAGTCATCAACCAGTATTTTGCAGAAGAAATTTCGCTATGAGTTTTCCGCGTGAACTAGTTTTGTATGGAATATGCATGATGATAAATTTATGTGAATGATATACAGTTGATCACATGGCCAGAGTAGGGGCGAATAGAATCGTTTGTTTCGTGCAACTCGCATAAAAGAAAATAGGAAAAGTTATATTTTCTTATCTACTTTGCACGAGAAATTCTCACATGAAGTTTAGCGCAAGGTCGGCATCTCTCACGAGTTTTGCGTGTATCTCGCATTAGGAATTGGAAAAGGGGGAGGGGCGGGGCTTTGGGAACTCAAAGCCCTTGTCAGAAATAGTATCAAACTTGAAATTAAATTCATGAGCATTCAGTTATGTAACATATTTGATCAATCCCGTGTCAATATTTTTCAAGAGGAGAAGGAAATTTTAAAATTTGAGGTACGAGTCTTGCAAGAGTGCCAAGCGACCCCAATGCCTCTCACATGATACCGTGACTCGTCTAGCATGTATGAATATTCATCGTAAAATTTTTGTAAATAACAATGAGGTTATTCCAGTTTTGAAAGAAACCTCGAGAAAACTATAATTTGTTCTGTAGGGTGTAAATGAACTACAAGCATGATGCAGAAACATACCAGTTTGGGAACGAACATTGTACAAAAATATAAAAAATGTATAGTAAAATTATTATTTTTCAAATTTTTTTATGTTATATCCTTATACATTATTTTCGATATGAGACACTTATGTAAATATATGTAGCTTTTTCTAGTAATTTAACTGTCTCGTAAACTTGACTGGATTGTACAGGTAACGAATCACCGTTGTATAAACTGGTATTGAATTGAAGCTCCTTGGAGCTTCAAATCCCGGGCGTGTCCTTGAACGCACCCCGAACATCGCGTCGTGGTTTGCAATGAAAAACGAATGAAGTGAAGAGTGAGTGAACAGATTTAAGTGGCTCTTAACAGCGAGGTCTTGAGAGCCGATGAGGGTGGATGAGGGTGAAGTTAGGCGAGTATGGAGCAGCGCCGGAACGAAAGGGCAGGGGAAACGGGAGATCCCCGAGAAAACCCGCCAACCAGTGGCATCGTCCGGTACGAGTGAACCAGCTGGGGATTGAACCAGGTTCGCCTTGGTGGGAAGCGAGCAGTCTAACCACACAGCCACCGTGGCCCCGTGTACGTAATGAACGCGTAGGCCTACGTATCAGAATTAAATAAGGTATTTTTTCGAAACGGTTAAACGGTGATCACGTACGTGTCGTGTAAAACATCCTGGACGTGTAGACGAGTAAGAAATGGTGATATTTTATTACGTGTCGTATACGTAAAGTATTCAGCAAAAAAATCAAAGGATAAAAGAAGAACAAGAAGTACTGTAATATATTGTATTTATTTGAATATATAATTTCTTAAAGAAAACTTACGTTTTTACCTTGATTTACTTTCCTTTAAAAATACGTATATATAAATTATTATCTTTACTTAATAAATCACTACTTCACACCAATGAAGTTAATTTATTTTCGTGACTGATTGTTTGAACAAGACTTGGTACATTCGCTATAAACCATACTTTTTTGTATAAGTTCTATGCAGACGTTTCTTACGTACAATTCATTCTCAGTTACTTCACACTTTTCTGAAATCATTGCTGAAGTTCTACTTACAGGATATTCCTCCGCCTCATGTAAACTAAGCTTAACTAAGCCTGGAAAATTACACCAAAGGACAACGCACCGCATTCGTGCACACTCAGTTGTAGCCTAATAATATTCTGCATGAGAACTATTTATTACTAGACGTTATACCAACACGCATGTTTTCCCACTGTTTTAATTCATATTATTTATCAATGATATAATTTTATGTTAACAGCGGTTTAAAACGTTCGTGATCACATTTAGGAAGTAACTGAGCAAGTCATGTGTGCGGTGATTTTTCAAAATGTTTGATCCGAGATGTGCGAAGAACCCGCGAATAGACAGTATACGACGGGGACGGACAGGTAAGAAGCGAGCGACGCCGGCGACCGCAAGGCTCGAGAGGCCGGGGGTCTGGACAACGGTGGGCGTGTCCGGAGAGAGAGAGAGAGAGAGAGGAGAAGACGGCGCGGCGGGCCGAGCGCTGGGGCGCCAGTACCTGCGGCAGTCCCGACCTGCGCACCGCCCGCCGCCGCGGCACTTTCCCACGCTGTCCCTGCATGCCACCTCCGTCCTGCCCTCTTCCCCAGAGCAGGTGAAGTAGAGAGACGACACTGCCGTGCATTACATATACACTAAAGATGAGCTATACCGCTTATTCGTCTTCTGCGTTACGTACCCAGCATTCGCCTGTAATACCCCAAAGGAACGCAACTGTCAAAGTCACGTGGTCAACACTGATTAACGTGTTTGTCAGTATCTTCATTTTTTAAATGGCAAGCACTATTATCCTAATAACATTATTTTTTCAATTTGAATTTAACCAAACTGCGTTACAAATTGGCTAGAGGAAGTATTAAAACATCTTAAAGCACTTGTTTATTATTAATCAGTGTTCTAACCTCAAATCCAATCCATGCCGTTTTTTGGTGGACGTGTTGGCAGAAAAGCAGTCCAATGTTGGGACACGGAGACTGGTGGTGCGCAGCCAGCGAGATCGGTCTACCTCATCTTCAGTCTATAGTATTACGTCGAGCTCTTATTTTGAGCTTCAAAATGTAAACACGTCGCAGTTTTATTGCCAACATAACCTTCGTCAATATACGTCAACACGATGAAAAGCTATGAATCAGATATTGGCTACCCCGATGAGACAATCTAGGGAACCCGTCCTCGCCAAAGTAAACATTTCTTAGGTTACCCCATTTGTCTTAAGTTTTTTCTCTTCTGTTCATCCAGTTGGGAAGTGGTATACATTTTCGGGGGTTTACTTCCAATTCTTTCTAAAATTAGTCATTGAAGACTGGTGATCCTCATTTTTTCAAACACCTTTGTAGTTTAAACGTCCTTCAACCAAAGCAAATCGCAAATCAACGATCTCGTCTCGGTAGACATAACTTTTATTTTGGAGATCGTCCCTTTTGATACATGCTGTACGATTTAAGTGGTTATTGCTCTATTTGATACCAACACGCATGGAGTTTGCTGTTTCTGTTAATAGAATATAGACGTGTGATACCTACACTAATTTCATTTTGTATGGATACCATTATAAGATTTGTTATATTCTTTACACTAAAACAACATTTCAATAACGGCACTATAAGGTTAGTATCTTTAATATTGTTACAAAAGTTATGGAAAATATTATCTAGACTGCACAAAACAGAATACATGACAACAGCATGAAACCTTAGTTTTCAGATTTACATACTTTAAGATGATCAATAATTCACTACAGGGTACAATTACATTAAAATAATAGTACTACTCTGTAATTAACAAAAAACGTTATCGTTCAGGAAGGCAGTAAAACAAAACCAAAAGAAGAACTTTCTACAGAAAAAATTACACTTTTCTGTTGTAATAAAGTTCCCTGTAATTTCGGACCTACATACTTGAACAAAATTTTCAAGATTAAACAACATTGAAATGTACTTTTCGTACTACATATAAAAATAATTGATTTGGAAAACAGTGCCAAAGCTAATGAAGAACACTGTACGAAACTCAAAAATGAATTAAACTATCAAAAGTGATTCATCATTATCAACTTTTTTTTACCCAAGAAATCATCTTGCAGATTCTCGCCCCCTTCATCTTCAGTTTCAGCTCTGTGCAGCACACCCACATAGTATCGAAGCTTGGAAAAGGTTTTCCAGTTTTCATAGAAATGGGATAAAAAAAACTTCGCGACGTTTCTCAGTTTAGCATTCGATGTGTTCCGGACATCGTTAGCACATATTTCCATGGGTTTTATTTCAGACATGGAGCAGTTTTTCTTTGTAATGAATATTGACTTGTTTGTGAACACGGTATGCTGTCTCCCCTCTTACTTTTACAACGCACATTTGACACCCCGCGTTAAAATTATTCGTTTACTTGGAGAAAATTTTAATTGCCATGCCCCAGGTTGCTTCAGAACAATCGAAAACTTGACAGTATTCTCCAAGATTAATGACCCTTCAGTAGAATAGTTATGCCGATGAGGAGACAAGGGGCTGGGGGCCCATAGCCGGAGACATCATGCTCTGTCATTCCGGTAGGTCGCTGGCCATATTGGATCTGCGTGACATCAACCTTGACCGTAACTTGAATGACCTTGAACCCAAAACAGTTTCTAAAAATTCCAAAAAATTTAAAAATCAAAAAAGTTTAAAAATTGAGGAAACAATTACAGATACGACTCCGACCATCATGTTGGGTGCCAGTGACCATGACCTCAATGACCTTGAAAACAAACACTCAAGTAAAGTTGTAAAAAAAATCGAATAAATTCATAAAAGTCGGCTAGCATAAAACGTTACTGACTGCGGACTCAATGTTAGATATCGGTGATATAAATCTTGATCCTTGACCTCGACCTCGTGCCCATAACCTTGTATAACCATGAACCCAAAAAAAATCGCTAAATTGCTTTAAAAATTTCCAAAATAAAAATATAAAAACAACTAAAAATCATTTATAAAAATATAAAAAAATTTAAAGAAAAATTTATTAAAATTTCAAATGTTTTGGCTTAGAGCCGAACGGCCACGATGTTATGATGTCACCCAAACACCATATTAAAACGAATTTACCTTAACCATGACCCTTGNGGAGCCGAACGGCCACGATGTTATGATGTCACCCAAACACCATATTAAAACGAATTTACCTTAACCATGACCCTTGACCTTTGACCTTGACCCTGCTACGTGACCTTGAATAACCTTAAAACACAAAAATCATAAAAATTATAAAAAAATATTTTAAGAAATTTATAAAAAAAACGTTAATTTCCGGAGCTTCCCTCAACACCATGTCCAGCAGACGACTTACTCTCACCAATGATTCTCATTGGTTGATTACCTGTGTTCGCTTCGCCTCCCAACAGTGTTTTTAATTGGTTGATTACTCA
Source organism: Clitarchus hookeri (assembly GCA_002778355.1). NCBI lineage: Eukaryota > Metazoa > Arthropoda > Insecta > Phasmatodea > Phasmatidae > Clitarchus > Clitarchus hookeri. Next base: position 9,483 of record NQII01004338.1, on the reverse strand, counting down.
TACTCTTTCGACCCACCACCAATGTTCCTCATTGTATAAACATTCTCCTCCCCTTCCCCCTCATCTATGCTTATTCTGTAGAATGCACTCCACCCACCATATTCATTTTATCTTCCGTAATTTGTTTACTTTATCATCACGTAGTTGATGCTAGGGTATTAATTATCGATTTCGCCACCAGAGGAGCTGTCGATTTAGCCACCATGTTGGTTGTTGTTGACCTTGACCCAATTAAATAGAACTCGAAAAATCGGGAAAAATCACAGTACATATAATTGACCATTACTAGCTAGTCACAACAAGCATCCATACTGACTAACCATACTATCCAACGACTGAATGCACCTAATTCTAACTCCACCCAAGACTGATTCCTGCCAAGATTGACTGAGCACTAAACTAGCTCCTGGCGAGACCCGTTCCTGCAAAACTGATTAAAACAACCGACAAGACCAACCTGCCATACCACNACTAAACTAGCTCCTGGCGAGACCCGTTCCTGCAAAACTGATTAAAACAACCGACAAGACCAACCTGCCATACCACGCACCTATACAAACAATGATGGTCAATCTTGAAAAAAGTCTATAAACAAAATCTCGTAGCTAACTTCTTCGCACAAAATCTTCGCAAAATTTGTGAAAAACATTTTTACCACAGCTGACCATACCAAATGGTCATACTAACTTACTAAGCCAACTGACCAGACCAACCAACTAGTTGTGAAACATTCCTAAAAAATATTCCCCTCATTTAATTCGTTCCCCACGTATAAATGGTCCATTTTAAACGACACGAATAAGACATAATTCTTCAGATCAAATGTTTGCCGTCCTCCTGCACACTGTTACGGTGTGGTCAGGCCTTAGCTGAACGGCTTGCCTGATCACACCTTCAAACATAAACAAGCGGGAGTGCAACGCCACCATTTGGTCGTCGATAGTTGCAGAAATCCCCTCCACCGGTCACTGAGCGCGGCCGCAGAACCACGCGCTTGATATAGGCCGTCGTTAACCGTCTCGTCGTCGTCATTCATCATTAGACCTTTGGGCGACCCGACCAGCGAAGCAGACCAGGAAGATGGGTGTCCGGCCGTCGCTAACCGTCTCCTAAGAATCAGCTCCGGCAACATAAACAAGGTGATGACGTTCCGGTTAGGGTTATTTAAAATGGCGTGAGTGAAGTAACAATAAACATAATATTAAATTCAATGTAAAGCTCCCCCGGTCAATGCTAATATAAATAATAATTGTATAACCGTAAATTGTAATAAATTCATCAGATACTGTTTTGCACTACCGAATTAACGAGTCATTATTTGAGTTACGCCCCCAGCATTCTCTCATAATCTTTCATGTACGAATTGGCTGAAAAGCTAGTTCGTAACAATGGTGGAGGCTTGGTTCCTCCCTACCCTCTCGCTGCCTTGCATCAGCTTATCTACCATCCACCCCCATTTAATAAATTCCCCACCCACCCACGCTAGTTTCCGTAATAATAATAGCAAACTTTCAGCCACGCCCGCTTTTAACCTTAAAACTTTAAGTGGCTGTCCAATTTAAATAATGTCATAATGTCTACTTTTAAAATGCCTTAGGTTTAAATATTAATTTACCTTTTACGGCCCTATATCTAAAAATACAATGCTGAAACCTAATTAACAAACGTTATTAAAATGTAAACAATTTCCGTGTAAACCGCAAGTCCCTAGTTGCGAATATTCACGTGTAAACAATTTTTCTCAGCTATACCAAGCTAGTAATATAAATTAAAATGTAAATTGCCTGTGTGCGCTGGATATTGTTATTTTAAATTTAACTATTACTGTAAATGTAATCGTAATCCTGTAAGCATTTTCAGTACAGTAACTTTCAACTCATGCTAATTTTAATAAACTCCATGCAGTACACCATATTGTACGTAGTTCGCCATTACTGTATGCAGATAAGATAAAAATATATTTTATTCATCTTTCCTCTCTGTATACATGATATATATTTAAGAAACTTCTCATATCCTGCTTAGGAATAAGGTATGCAAGTTAAGTATGACAATTTTTGTACGCTAATAGAAAGCTCGTATTGCGGTACGAGTTGCCAACCGGAAGGACGATATGTCGTTGACTT
>NQII01004337.1:187528-206577 GCA_002778355.1 Clitarchus hookeri | reverse complement strand
AGTAGTAGGATTGCTAGTCCCCACCCTTTGTTGTAGTCACTGTCTGAAACAAATACAGCTTCCTTATTTCTCAAAAGGAAGTTAAAATAACGTTAACAAAACAATACTTGGGATTTGCTGTAATCATTACCAAAATTACTATTAAACAATACATTTTAATGTAATATTATACTGCTGCCTATCTATAACATTGTTAATCTTGAATGAATGGAAGTTAATAAAAATGTAATAAAAATATGTAATTATAATTATTTGGGCATATATTTATTGTTTACACTTATATTAAACATTTTTGTTATTAAAATCGTTGCAGCCACATGTGCGGAGTTACTGAGCACTCCGGACCTAATGACACTGAATGGGTTGTCCAGTTTCCCCAAGTGGCCATTCCTTCCACATAGCACACAGAGGTATGAAGGTCTAAACATCCATAAGTATTAGTTATATTGACATACCTTGAAACTATAACCCTTTAGAAATTAATTTGCACAATGAAGAAATACTTGGCACTGATTTGTTAAGACGTCCCTTCAATGTGTTTAAATGAAACATATTATTGGAAAACAGTGACGCTCACTAAAACGCATCTAAGAAAAACTGATGCAAAATTAACTGTTGTATTGGAAGTTATTATAACCTGCGTTACAAGCACCATCCAAAATTTCCCTCATGTATACGTAGAAAAAAAATGTATTGGTGTCACCACAGAACCTAAGGACGCCATGCCACATGGCAGAACGAGTGTACTTCTTTGACAGTTATGAAGGCAGTCCTGTTTAAAGCTGTTTTTTAATGGATACAACAGTGTTTAACTGCCACAGATGTTGTTTAAATAAACACACCCAGCTGATTATCAACCTGCCCAGTATGTCAACAAAAAATATTTTCCCATATAAATAACTTACTTTCATTGCTGTCCAAAAATTGCACTCGTTCGTGAGAACGACTATACTCCATGCCATACAAGATGACGTTCTTAGGCTCTGTTACTGAACCCTGCAGTTCTTGTTGGTTTTCGACACAGAAGTTCGTTTTCTTTCAATCCAAATGGGCACTGCACGTCATATAGAACTGACAGTATCTGCGATGTGAGCAGAGATACTAGGTCTATGTAATATCACGTCCCAGAATACATCGCACAAGTCCACTGCTGGATACTGGCAATGCATCGTTGCTGCTCCCGACTAACAGGAAGTCCTGTGTTTTAAGGACCCCAGACATACCGGTTGTTGGCATTGATGTTCTGCAGATTATCTCTTCACGTGATTCCTTTATAGAGCTATTGTGTTGTATACAGTAACGCTTCATGTTCTAACCCAGTAACCCATCTTCCTTGTTATGGAAACCTCGATTAACTGATACTTAGTATCAATGTTTCGAAGTAAATAACAGGCTCATTGATATAGCGAACTTGGCCAATGCTGCCTTTTTTTACAGATAAAAGTTTTTAACATTATTATACATATCTATTATAATAAACATAATTTTCAATAAACACGTAGATTTCCTTACTGCCGAATTCTGCCTATATTTTCTCCGTATGGATACATTTAAATACTGAATTTCCGTTTAATTAAGAAGCCACATAAAATTCCTTAAAGTAAAAAGATTTTGGGCAAATAGTTTTCAATACCCATGCCGTAGAGAACACTAAATTTTGTGCATAAGTAAAAGTGAATGTAAGTAGGTGTTGTATATGTGTATAATGCGTATATAGAGAATAAAACATTTCTAATAAATGATTTGGGCCATTGTGTTTGCGACTAAAGTAATGGTGGCACAAAACCGCAACATTACGATAGTTTGAAATATTTTACTACAAGAAACATAACAGTTATAACCTGAGAATTAACACAACGCTCCCGAAGACGCCTTCCGCAACGCACAATTGTTGTGCGTCATGTTAATGAACCGAATAATGATATATATGTGTTTGGTGCGCTTGATGAAGTTTCTATTAACGATGCAGGCAAATAAAACTTTAATGTAAAATCAAATAATTACCATTGTAACATTTTTGTTACTAGTGGTAAATTATTTTACAACTCCCCATTTCGAGGTCCTATTACCGACAATATTTCAGCTGTGAACACATTCTTTCAGCTAATTTCTCTACATGATATATTATGTTATGTGTTCATCATGTATCTATCAGAAATACAAAGATGATTCATATTGAACATATATTTCTATCCCTTCAAACCAGAAAATGATATATGTCGAACATATCTCGCTAATCCTTGAAGAGCAAAAAATCATTTGCGATCAGAGGAAAAATTCTATATCATTTGTAAGCAACGGCAATTTCTGTGAACTCAATTCGCCAACGCATTCCAGAAGAGATAACCTGCCCACGTACACTCGGAAAGACGTAATGCATGCGACTACGGCGACTCACGAGAGAAACTGCACGATCCGAGTGTGCCTCCTGAGGCTGCCATTTCCAACAGGCTGATGGATCCTGACGTGATCTATGAAAGTTCAGCACATGCTTAGTCTACTGTAGCTGGCGGTTCTGTAATGTGCTCCTTTATTTGCCCCGCTACCCTTAGGCTGCTCGTAAAGCTGCTTTAGTATTTAACCTGTCCGGTTTGGCCTCGGGATTTAATCTTTGAAGTTTAGTGGCAATGCAGACTTCACGTTATTATGATGGTTTGATTGGACTGTGTCCATTGCTGACCTTGAGACTAAATAGACACACAGACTCAGCAAGACAAAACCAAAACAACATTTTACAACACCACAGACAGGTAATCAGGAAAATCTGTTTCCCTGTCAATAGAATATTAAAACGACAAAAACACGGACGAAAAATTTATTTTTACAAAGCAGGACAGACAACAAAAGCAAACAAAATGAAAAAACAAACGATGACTAAAACAAAACACCACAAAAGTGAACAAAACAGAACAATAAAAAAACACAATATCAGTGGTACAACGGAACAATACAAACTCCAAACAAACACAAAAAAAAAAAAAAAAAAAAAGCCATATGAAACTCAAGTCAGGAAAAGTATTCCTTGTCAGATAATAAAACCAAATACAACACTACGAACAACACAGGAACCACAAAAAATTAACCAGAGAATAGATAAACCAACAGAGTACACAGAACCACAAAAAATAACTATAAGTCTACTCAACGTTTCGGGGCATGGAATCTGCCCCGTTCTTCAGGTGAGAAATTGGAAGAACAATCGCAGTAGACTGAAATGAGAATTTTTTTTTTTTACTAACTCACTATAAAACTAAGTGTAATGTGTAAGCACGCGGTAGGGACGGTAGTTCAGTGCGTCTCAGGGCTAATCCCCATACGCCTACAAGGAAAGGAAATCATGCAAGGAGACATGCATCGCTGCAGAGAGGGATTGGGCTGTCATGGCCAGATTGTGGCCATGGCAACCTCCATAAGTGTACTTATAGCTAAACTTCTATACTAAGAAGAGAAAGGGAAAAACCGGCACAGACACAGTAAAATCCCTTTCGGCAGGAAAGAATTCATTGTTGCATGCATTATCAGAAAATGCTACAGGAAACAGATGGGTGTAAGCCATGCTCTTTATTAGTGGGTGGAGAAAATACTAGTAGAGAGGGGGCAGGACATCTTTCATTTCTGTGGCGATGGTCTGACCAGAGTAATGTCTGCACATCTCTCTGGGNGGGGGGAGTGGCGCAATTGGGCGTCTCCTCCCCGAACCCGGATCCCCAGTGGATCCTCAAAACCTTAAGTGAAATAGAATTAGTTGTCAGTGAGTGCCCGCAGAGCCAACAAGATGGTAAGTTTGCCTGAAAGGAAAAGAGAGTTAATATTATTCTAATTAACCTATTTCTTAAACTAAGTCCACGAGGACGTTTTTTCTAACCGTACCTTATTAGAAACTAAACTACCCCAGAGGTGTCCCTTTAGAACTCCTCATGTAAATATAGGGCTGTATGTCAACAAGACATACAGATACTAAATTATTTAGACAATAGATAAATATTTATCCTAAAAAGAACTGCGAAGTTACTAACACAATTGGCCTGGTAGTGTGTTACAAGCAGGGCTGGGGGCCTGTGCGCTATAAGCAACTTTGGGCGCTTATAGCGCTGAGTTAAGTCAATATCATAGTCCCCAAGGGCAGTTATGAGAGGATTTGTATGTTCCTCGCTTGATTTATAAAAATGTTCAGTCTGCTTGCGTATTACCTCGTCCAGCATTTCTTGTTTTAATTCGGCGTACAAGCATCTAACAGGGGTATATCTGGGTGCATCAGCGGCCAACCGTAGGCATTTATTTTGCACCACCTGCAATGAATGTAAATGAGTTTGTGCACAGTAGGCCCAAGCAGGCNTTAATTTAAATAAGTTTGTGCACAGTAGGCCCAAGCGGGCGCTACATAAGTGATAATGGGGCGAATCATTGACTGATTTAATTGTATCCCGTTTTTCTGTGACAAACAAGAGCCACGAGACGAAAGAGGATATTAAGCTGCCATGCGCGCCTAAGCAAGATTTCTCTAGACTTCCACATGGCGTCGCCATGTCAGCCTTCTATCCGTAGTAAGGCCAAGGTATTTCAGCTCTTCTTTATATGGAATATCCTCCCCAAAGAGAGTGAGATGTGGCAGATTGGGAGGAATGTTCCCGCGAGTGAAGCTACAGCCTCGCATTTTCCCACATTTACTTAAATTCGCCACAGGCGAAAATTATTTTGAAGCATTGAGCTGTGCCTGGGCGCGCTGAGTGGCAAGTTCAGCTTTGCAAGATCGCGTGTATATTACTGTATCATCTGCACAAACTCCTGAATTAATATTCCTGCTAGGGAAGCGCGGAATATCGTGGGTATAAATATTATACTGGGCTTTAACTAGCCCAGTATGAACCCGGGAATATCGCCTGCGCAGCTTGTTTTGGCGCGAGATCAACTTGCTGAAATGTTCAGGCAGTGTATCTGCGCGAATCCGCGCATTTTGTTCCGGTACACAATTATTAATTTCTTTCTGAATTATCTCCGAGACGTGAATGACAGCAGAATCTAATTATTCGGGAGTGCTAACAAGAGCTGGTAAATTAATTGTCTCGTCCAGATATTCCCTAAAGCCAGGGCAGTTCGCATTCTTATAATGTTTAGCTTTGTGAATTGGCATGTTGTCAGTTTCAACATCGCTGAACAATATGCGGACAGGATAATTGTCCGAAGCCAATTCGTGGGTCACTTCTAATTCTAAGGTAAAATGAAGGCCTTTATTAAGAACGATATCTAGTATATCGGGCATCTGATTTGATGCTGACTGAAAAGTAGATTCGCTGGGCGGATTAACACAATAATTATGTGGCTCCTGGTGTCTGAATAAGCTGTTCCTATTGGCTGTACGCGCGAGACAGTCCCAAGCGGGACGTTTTGCATTTAAATCGCCGGCAGCGAGCACAACAGGTGAAGAATTTATTCATTCATTTAAATCTGCGCGTAAAAGAGTGCGGCCTGGCTGGCAGTAAATAGAATAAATTGAAACTTGTTGAATACCTAGTTTTACTTTAATGCCCACTGTTTCTAGTGATTCTAGTTCTAGTAGTTTAGTTAGAGTGCACGCTATTGCAAGGAGAATTAACATTAATACTCCGCCACCATATTGATCTCTATCTGAATGATAGCATTTTAAACCCGGAATTGAAAATCTAATTTGCGGGCCCAAATGCGTTTCATTAATAGCAGTGCCGAGAAATAAAATATATCAGCTCTTGTTTCTTATTGCGAACGCCTCGAGCATTCCAATATGCAATACTATTAACAAAATTAAACCTAAGATTGGGCAGACTGGTATTCTGCCCTCTAGCACACATTGGAGGACTTGGGTAACATCATTATCGCGAAACCCGTGAGGGCCTGACACTTATCATCCCGCCCTCGTGCTGGGTCTGTCCAAATGGCGAAAAGCTTAAAAAGGCTTTCCAGAAACTCTACAAGTGCTGGATTGCCTTGTGCAATGGTGCAGGACTTCATTAAATTAAATAAAGTCGGAGTTTTTAGGTTTTCCGGGACGGTTGTCCTGCTAGTTCCCGAACTGGCCGCACTGGCGTGGTCCGGGACGGAAGCTGGTCTCTCATTGGCTGGCACCTGATTGTACGAGGGATTGCCGGACGCTCGGTATAGGGGGAGGGGGTGGGCAGCTGGCTGCGGCTCGCGAGTGACAGCCTACTGCGGAGGATATTTTCCTACCTTTCGGTGAGTTTGGTGGCTCGCCTTTTAGGGCGCGGATTATTAGCTAGAGCTGGAACATCCAGCTGGTTATGGGCCAACACACCATAGGTGTTAGCGGTGGGAATAGGGAAGCCTTGTGCATACTCGGGCACAAAATTCTGCACCTGTGTATGCCCTGAGCAGTGGTCGACTGTTCGTGGGCGGGCTTAGTCCAGGGGGCGGGATGTGCCCGGAACTGTGCTCCAGGAGAGAGGGAAGGCAGTTGCGACAGCTTGCTCTTCTGCAGGCAGGAAGCGCCACTTCTCTGCCTTGCAGGCAGTACATCCTCTGAAGTTGGCTGCGTGGTTGCCGCCACAGCCCACGCAGTGCCTGAGGAACCTGTCATCCATGTCAGGCAAGGTGCAGTCTCCTGACTGTAGAGGTGGCAGCGAGCTGCGACGCGGCACACCCTACTTGAATGGCTGAAGCGCCGGCAGTTATTGCAGGGGTTGCCTGTCACGAAGGGGGGTTATGGTAATGGGGCGGAAGCCAAGAGCCTCCAGCTCATCGCGGATGAAATCCACTGGTAAGGATTTATCCAGGCCTTTAATTGCCACGTTAGGTGGCAATTCATTGCGGGGCGCGAGTACACTGAAGCCAGCCTTCAGTGTCTCCAGGAGGCGGATGAATGCCTTATAGTCGTCGTACGACTTAGGTAAATACTGCACTCCCTGAGGAACCACCCGATTCACAGTTGGTTCCTGCAGGTTAGTGCAGACTGTGGCGTAGTCACACTCTTTAGTGTGATACACCGTAATGGGGCGAAGGTCTGGGCGTTTGGTGGATGGTGCCGGTGCGCTCTGATGGCAGGAGAAGTCGGCGAATCAGCGACCATTGCCTGGGCAAAGGTGATGAACCTANACCTTGCGCTTCTGAGCACTTTCATCCTGGAGTGCGTCATAGGCGGACTCCGAAGAGTCGGCCATGGCGCAGGTCTGAAATTATTCATTTTAGACAACAAAACTTCATTTTTAATTATTGGTAGTTATATAAATTTTAATTCTATGCTCTATTGACTTATGGCAGTACTATTGCAGTTGATTAAAGCCGATTATTTGATTTTTCTTTTTATGACATTTTGCTCTTTGGCTATTGGTACAGAATTTTCCCACGGCATCTTATGATTATTTGACCAGGCGTGTTCAGCTAGTTTGGATATTTCTGTTTCACCCTGTTTAGTGTTCTTTTTGTGTTCCTTGGCACGGGTGGACAGTGGTAAGTCTGTTTCTCCTATGTACACACTGCCGCACTCGCAAACAATTTGATAAATACATTCCTGTGCGTGCTGTTGATCACTGGCGGGTTTCACTTTTGTTGGTATTGTTTTTATTGTTGTAGTAGGTTTGACGGCAGTGCGTATATTGTGTTTCTTAGCAAGTCTCCGCAATTTTTCTGATAGTCCTTTAAAATAAGGAATAACTACAGTAGCAGCTTTTCCTGATTGTCTGTCTGTGGTGTTGTAGAAGGTCTCCTTGTGTTTGTCTTGCTTAGCCTGTGTATGTTTATTTAGTCTCATGGCAGGCAATGGACGCAGTCCAATCAAGCCATCATAATAACATGGGATTTAAATCAAGAAAAAAATTCAAGTCATTGGTATTTCTTATTGGAATCTGTACAGAGAGATTCGCCCAGTGCTCTGTAAACCTTGCACTCGGTCTACAACGGCTTATTAATTCCAAGTCCCGAGCGCATGAAATGGTCGATACTATACGTGCTTCCAAATGTCACTCAAACTGTGAATGTCCTTCGAGTTGTTCGACTCAGGAGGAGCTGACGTCGAGCTGACGTCCGCCTCGCCAATCATGTCCCAGTGGCGTTCCTTCAGCTCACGCCAGCCAACAAAACACGGCAGGTTCCGAACACGATTCCAGCAAACCACTGCATTCCGGTTCCGCACGGGCCATTTATCCCCTTTTCACAAAGGATACATATTTTTACCTAGACATATAATTGTCCTGAAATTATACACTCATAACATTTAGATCATTGAAGTATGTTTTTAATTATAGGCTGTTGACGGTGAACCGAGCACTTTTGAAATCAACCTTTGTAAAATGTAACTGCTCCTTCTTGCATGTATTTTAACGGACACACTGACAGGCATGCGCCAAGTTAAGTTGGCAACAACGGAGGGAAAGTAGTTCTATGTTTTAACGTTGAATTAAAAGTTTCAGTAAACGTTTACAAATAATGACTTTTTTTTTATTTGTGATATTTTAATGCACGTACGTAAAATAATGAAAAAATATGCAAAATGTTTACTTTTCTATTAATTTCACAGTTTCACTTGACCGACGCATGTATAAATTGTTGATACAAATTACAGTATTAATTTTACATGTAACGGAAGAATACACAATAAACAAAAGGGATCGCCTTCCCTTCCTGCCAATTCGGCGTGCAGACATTTGTTAGTCCCGGTTCATCCCTTATATCTTATTCCTACTTAAAATTGCTACATAGATTTATTAACATATGATCACTTAAATTACCTTATACAATCTCCTAATGTTACGTGGAATGCAAGCAAATTCCAGTCACATTCCTCCAACCATTACAACTCTAAATACAATATAAAATAAGTTTTCTTTCAAATACCATTGCCATATCTGCGTCGATTTAAAAAATTTCCTATTACACTGTATGGGAAAAGATTGCTTGCTCTATGCTGGACGGCTATTCTGAATGATACGAGACCGATGTAAGATGATATAAAATGAGAGTTCTGGGAAAGTGGCATTACACAATTGAGAATTCTAAAATAATAACATGAAGTTACTCTTATAGCTACTAAGCCTACTTTCCTCTACATGGGTGAAAATGAATTTTAAAGAAGTTCTTAAAAGCTTAGGTAGTAGGTAGGCCTTGATGTCTCGTTGACAGCAATATCATTAACCAGAAATATATGCAACAGTGCCGACACAATTACATATACACACATGCCTTATCCGGTAATCGAAACCAGAAAATCTTGTAAAAAAACTAGAGTATAATCAACTGTATCACGGGGGGAGGATTCGGAGCATAAACTTCGTATGTAATCGGTCTAGTGTTTTGAATGATAGAGTTCAATAACTTGAAATACATACCCATCCATCATTTTGAAAATTATATTGTGAAACACTTTAAACACTCAAGTTTGCATGGCCTACCATAGCGCAACTTTTGTGTAAAATTTGGTGTAAATCGGTTGTTTGGTCCCAGAGATAAGGCATAAAAACATCAATTTCTTAATAGGTGCTACTTTGCAAAATTGCCTGAAAAAAGTCAAATATATGCTATCAGCATTAAAAGTTTGGTTAAATTTGGTCAAATTGTTAAAAATATATGACACACTTATCAAAATATTTATATGGCCGCAATTTCGAAAATCAATGTCCGAGACAATTTTAACCACGTAATTTTAAATGGCCTTCCGAAGCACAAATATTTTGCAAAATTTGATGGAAATTAGTTGAATTGCTCTGGGAAAATGGCAAAATGTGTTACATTTTCTCACCTGGCATTATTTTACAAAAGTACGACAAAAAAGGTCTGTGTATGCATGATTTATGCTTCTTATGAATACTGTTAGTAAACAAAGTTACATTTATATAAACACCATTAAAAAAGCCTACTGCACCTAACATATGTCAGTTTAGATACCCCATTGTGGCTCTTCTCACTTGAAAAATTTGGCAGGAAAAGGTTGATTATTAGTCCTCGCGATGTGACATAAAACCTCCATCTTTTTTAATTGACGATATTTATAAATTGTGAACAAAAAGGTTATGTATTAGCACATTTGATGATTGTCGTACAAACAAGCAAGTATACAAAGTGAGGTTATTGTTTCGTAAGTATAGCACACTAAGCGGAAATGTTTTTATAGCCGTCATTATGAGAATAATGGTCTTACACACTTGAAACACATACATTAATATGGCCTGCCAAAGTACAACTTCTTTTCCAAATTTGGAAGAAGTAGGTTAATCGTTTCCCCAGATATTACACAAAAACGTTATTTTTCCATGCGGGGCAATCTTACAAAATGGCGGAGAAATGAGGCTATGCATTTAAAAATTCGATGTATATATTATATACTGCCAGCTTACAAAGTTAACTTGAAATTTGTTTCGTATTTCCATAGACATAACATACCTTGCTTAAGTGTTCATAGGGCCACCATTTTTTAAATAAATGTCTAAACCACTTTAAATGTAATAGATTACATGGTCTGCCGTAGTGCTACTTGTTTGCCAAATTTGGTAACAATATGTTAAATTTTCAGGATATATGGTTGCATTCAAATTTCAATTGGTCATGTGATGTTATCTTACAAAATGATGGTCAAAGGACACATTGCGTGGGCACATTTGATTGTTGTAATATATAATGTCAGTATACAAAGTTACGCTGGAATTAATCACATTGTTTCGATTTTTTAAATATCTACACGGTTGCCATTTTGAAAAGATGTGTCTGATCTACTTAAAACACACTAGTTTACATCACCTGACACAGTACTACTTCTTTGCCATATTTTGTAGGAATCCGTCCATTGGTTCCCAAGTTGAGTTTAGTTGTGATATTTGGGCGGCTTTTAACAACAATATCTTGAGAGCTGATGAGGGTGAAATGAGGTGAGAATGCAAGCGCCAGAATCCAAGGGCGGGGGAAACGGGAAATCCCCGAGAAAACTGCCGATCAGCGGCATCGTCTGGCACGATTCCCACTTGCGAAAATCCGGAGTGACCCGGCCTGGGATTGAACCCAATTCGCCTTGGTGGAAGGCGATTAGTCTACCTACTCAGCAACCGTGGTCTCACAATTGTTTCCCAAGATATTACAAAAAACATTATAAATACATATTGCACTATCTTACAAAATGGTGTACAAAAGTGGTAACTTTTACATATATTTTGCTTGTAATAGGTACTCTCAGCTTACAAAATTTGGTCGAAATTAGTGTAATAGTATGGTCGTTACACAAAATAAACCGAAAATATTTGTATGGCCACGATTTTGATAAGTCCCCAATCAATTTGAATTGCATATGTTTACATAGCCTACTAGAGTATTACTTACGTGCCGAATTTTGTGAGAATTGGTTGAGTAATTTTTGAGATATAATGTAATTTCTATACCTTTTCATGTGGTGCTATCTTCCAAAATGGTGGACCAACAAAAATATGCTTTTCTAAACTCGATTCTTATGTGGTGCGCTGTCGACATACAAAATTTGGTTTGAAGCGATTGAATAGTTCCCGAGATATTACACGTCCTTAATATTAAAATGGCCGCCATTTTGAAAGTAAGTGCCCAGCATGGTCGAAAACTATAAAAGTCATGTTTCCTTAATATGTTTACCGAGTTTGGTCAAATTCGGTTCAAGCGTTCAAATATTGAAAGGGGAAGATATACATACGCACACACACAGATACACACATACACACACAGTCATGCGGAAAGGAAGGTTATCTCATAAGCCTCTTTCATTCCTTCGGAAAGTAGGCTGATACCAAGAAAACTTAAAATTAATAAGAAATTAAGAAAAATCTTGTATCTTGTAACAGAAAAAAGAAAACAAAAACAAAGTCATGAAATAATATAGGGGAGACCACTGTTCCGGACACTGCTTCTGTTCCGAGAACCGGGCAGAGAATAAATTATCATAACAAACAGAGTTAAAACATTGTTTGATTTCAGGGATATTTTAACTCGATGACCGCATTCAGAAAAGGAATCTGGGATGAAAATAAGATGAAAAATGATATAGATGTTGTACTGGCTGGGAACTCTAGTATTAGAGAAGCAACTGGGCAGTTTGATGTACCTAAAAGTGCTTTGTGAAACCGTGTTTGTAAACTTAAACAAAGTAATTTCATTAAAGTGACATCTTAAATGGGTAGATTTCAAAACACATTTAATGGTATTTCAGAAACTGATCTGATTGAACATCTAGAGTACCTGGACAATCGTTTGTTACTGGTGATTAAAAAGGAACTCTTCTGGGCACTTGCAATTACTACACAAGTCCAACGAAAACGAAAAGATTGAAGGAAACAAATTTTAACTTGGATTCACTAAACGACACCCATAACTTCCTTTGCTCTGTGCTTAATCCTTTTCTTTTTTCGTGAGTATTTCAACACACTTGTAAAATATAGTTTGGTGTAGCTATGCGAAGATTCAGTCTCGTCCAAGAACTTGTCTACGGTTCCCTTATTACTGAGTTGGTCCAATGGTCGACGGGGTAACCACTGGTCTTCAACTATGCAAATACTCTTCATCAGCGAGCGTGCTGTTGTCTAGTTCGTTATCTAGTTCAGAAACGACTCTACATATTGGCAGAGCACGTGGAGCTCATTTTCACACCAAAAAAGAGGATCCGGGTTCACATATTCTGGAGTCTTGCTCCCTCATTCCCGTTAAATATTTCATGTTCTATCATTTCGGCCGGTCAGCGGCCAATTTAAATGAATTTTCCCGAATTTACATTAAAATTTCTTGAATTTTCCTCAAATTTCCCCAAACCCCCTAGAAAAAAAATTACATGTAGCTGCACGAGAACTGCAAACTATTTGTTTAAACACAAACACAATAATATCACACGAATATGACATCTATAACGAGCGTGAGAATAAATTATATTTACATTTATCATAATACAAACTGTTTAAATAATCCACATGTAAAGTTGGCACACATAAAATACTATGTTTGTTTTGCGGAAATGTGTTTTTAGATCTGTATTTGTTTAGTTTCAGCCTAGTCTGCACAGCCTGCTTGGCTGGCACTTATTACTTTAATAGATTATTATTAAAGTAGTATAATTTCATGGAGTAAGGGATGCAGTTCCCTACCTTATAACGATACGAGATATAATCATTAGAAGCGGATAAAATATGAAGATATACAGTTTCCCCATTGTGGAAATACAGACTGGTAGTTCTAGGAGGTCTACAGTCGACATGCAGAAGTCTTGACGCGCTGCTGTGACTTCCATTTCCGCGTTGCAATGCGGACGCGGAACTGGGAAATTTAATTGACTTCTCTTTCAATGCGAAGAATGACGTGCGCGAGGAGGGGCAAGGGGGGTTGGCTTTATGAAGTTAGTGAATAGGTTTTATTGGAGCGGAGCTGCTATTGGCCCGGCCGAGCCACAAAGGGCTGCAGAGCGGAGGGTGGGTGGGGAGAGGTGGCAGTTCCCGGAACTCGTTACACGGCGCCAGGGCTGCCACAACGGCTCGCCCAAGTCTAATTAGCCGTGAATGTCGGCAGTCGAGCTGGCTGCCTGCTCGAGTTGCCCACACTGCATGCCGTTTGTCGTCGATGTAACTTGCCAAAATAAAACAGCGATGCGCGGATATTGTTAACGTACTACAATACACGTAGTTACTGGCGCTTCTTGACGATAATTAAAAGCTCTCCATGTAATAAAACTATTTTTAATTTTTTGACGTGACAACGTCTTAAATTAGGTTGCGGCTGGGAGTCACTTATGAAAAAGTGTAACGCTCGGTAACGTTACGATGAGTCACCGAGGAGGGGTAATCAAGGGAGGGAAATGAGGGGAGAAAACAGGAGGGGAGCCGAGCCGGCCAAGGAGAAAGCCACCTTGCATGGAAGCAATTCCAAAGACGAACGACGCGGTGGAGCTAGCGTCGCAGTGATCGGTCTGCCGCGCGCGCAGCACTACGTTGTCACGTAAAATCTTCGCCCGTAAAACCGACTTTACAGGCAACCATTTTTTTTTATGTTATGGGGCAAGCCTACCTGGAGCCGTTTTCGTGTTTGAAGCTCAGAAGAGGAGCGATAAAGACGACGGTGCCACACGCATCAAATGCGCCATCGCCCCTACGAGCAAGGCTCTGAGAACTGGCGTGCAGTGTTCCTTTGGCACTTTAAGCGGTGACCCTGTCATTTTTATTGGTGGAAATTATGTAACAACGTTCAATACAGGACCCTTAAGTATCACGGTGCCTATATTTTGAGACATTGCGCTTTTAAAAAGCCGTTTATAGCTGTGTTTGAGTGCTCTGTTTCTAATGCGACAAGACGTGTCGAGTGTTGTCAAGACGTGACGTCACGACAACACTCGACACGCTTCATCTGAAGTGCGTTCTTTCCTCACGTCAGCCCATTGCACGCACATTTCATAATTCCGTGAGAAAGCGTGTGTTGAAAACACACTGCAACGCAGTTCAAGCGCCATTCAGACGGGTCTCTCAAAGAAAAAAAGTTTCCGAACTATTTTACATTTATTCACGACTGATTTTTTTTAAAGGATAAAAGCGAACCTACTTTAGTAGCTACGTCATGCACTGAGTGAGTTGCCGTTGTGGGATGCAGCTCTGTATACTTGCATTCGGGAGGAACCAGGTTCGAATCCCCATCCAACCATCTTCATTCCGTTTACCGCGGCTTTCCTAGAACACTAAGTAGAGTGCCATGATTGTCCCCTGAAGGTAGATTCACACCTGAAGCTATACCGAGCAATACTATGTTTTAAAATAACAAGGGATGTCGTTAAACGAAACGATTCACACATCAAACGACGCTAAGGTACGCTATCCCACTCTAAGCTACGCTATTCCACTCTAAGATTCGCTATTCCACGCTAAGCCACGCTATCCCACGCTAAGCTACGCTATGCCATGCTAAACTACGCTATCCCACGCTAAGCTGCGCTATGCCACGCTAAGCTACGCTATATCATGGTATGCTTCGCTATCTCATGCTAAGCTACGCTATCCCATTCTAAGCTACGCTATACCCCGCTATGCCACGCTAAGCTACGCTATCCGATGCTATGCTACGCTATCTCACGCTAAGCTACGCTATCCCACGCTAAGCTACGCTATGCCATGCTTAACTACGCTAAGCTACGTTATCCCACGCTAAGCTACGCTATGCCAGCGAACTCGCCGGCCAAGCAATTTTTATCTCTCAACTCGCACTAGGCATTGAGCTGCGCATGTGCACATCCAACAAGCAACATCTTCTATTCTTTATGTTCATCATACTTCAGTCAGTGTGCTCGGGAAACCTGAGTTATTTCGAAAAATACACCTGCGGTTCTAGAAAATGGAACAGCTAATATAATAATATTCCCTTGATTGTGTGTTGTATTAACTGCTCCGTCCGGGAACTCCTCTCCTCATAGTTTGGACCCAACTGCAGCAGTGCAGTCTCCTTTGAATTCTCAAGCTCGGCTACCACCTCACCTGCCCCCCCCCTTCCACAAGTGCTGTTGGAGAAGGGTAGGGAAGAGAACAGTATTCACCTGAATGCACATATTCCTCCTCAGGTCTTCAGCAATCTTCACAACCTTTGGGCTTGCCATAATTGTTATATCTACCTACATATATGCTCTAGTATAAAAATAATTATTAAAGATAGTAAAAAAATATTTATTCTGTTCTGATTATAGTAACAGAGCCTCCCTACCATTAAGCATGCAGTAAGTATTTCCTTCTGCCCAATAGTGTTGTTCCTATTAATGCTGGGTTTGGTAAGAGCGAGAAGTCCACACAATTCTGCTTTGGTTAACCGGATGTAGTTTATAAATATGTCATAATCACATTACAGCATCAAATGGTGGAATTCATCCAGGGTTAACATTTTCCGGAAGATTTCAAGCTCCCTTATCAGTCTTTTTTCTTCATCTAACAGTGCTGCTGATAAGAATCTCTCTTCCTCGATGTCCGTATCACTATCATTTAAACACTTCAGATTATCACCAACACACTTAATATCACAGAAGGCCATTTTCTTCCTACGACTGCAACTCGACTATACCATCTACCGAATAGCTAAGTGTGTGAAACACACGAGACACGTCGTGGACTAGCATAGCGTAGCATAGCATAGCATAGTATGGCTTCATGTGTGACTCCACCTTGAGGCCTGTCAGGGTTGGTTGGCACCATCACCAGCTTGCGACTATACAAACACACTCTGCCACCCATAGTAAGCCCCACACCCCTCACTACACGCGCAGGGCCTACAAAATCTCATTAAGCTTTGTTGATTACGTGTGTACCAACATTGAAGATACATACAAACTGGTACCATATGTAAAGTGAATTTAATTTTGCGCGAAGTAACACATGTTTTTAATTCTAGTAGAATTTTTTTATTCGTACAAATATTTTTATATTAAAGAGTTACATGGTAACTTATTTTCTATTTATGAAACTTGGCGCGGTAAAATCGTTTTGGTGGCCTCCCTGTTACTTGAAACTGTTTGTCTGTTGGTTAGGTTTTATGTCTTCCAACACTATTGCTTTATAGTTCTTTCAAGGACGTTAAAAAAGGTTGTTAAAATATTTGTAATGTGTTTGCTGTACAACAAACACACCTCCTTATGTATTTAACATGTAACCACACTTATATGTTCGAAAATAAAACGTGTAAAAATTTTTTGAATGGTGTTTTTTTTAATTTGTGAAAAGTTAAACGTCCCCAGGAAATACAGTTAAAAACCTGTCACTAATAAATGTTGACTAAAATTATTTTCACTTACATTTCACAAGTTTATTGCACCCTACAATGAATTTGTCTTTTAGAAATGTTAAACAATCTTGCATATACATGTAGAAATCAATGCCGCCCTATAGGGACAAAACGAATTTCTCTATGAAAATGTATAAGGAAAAATTGTATTACGATAAGAAATAGTTAGGAAATGTATTAATACACTTTCGTGTAAATAATTTTCATTGAATACTAAAATGTTTAATGACAGTTAGGTGAAATATCACCTAATAGATTTTACACTGCGTGTTTGGCATCTCATAATCTCTTATAGCCCCAAATCTAGCCAGAAAATATATGCTTCTTGCCTCCACTCTGTGCGGCTCTCTCTTCGCGAAACATACAGCGACGCTGTTCATATACAGACGTGAAACTATGGCAGTTCCTTTAACATGGGTGTACACATTCACTGACTAGCTGTGCTGTGCTCAGGGTGCAAGCCTTTCGCCTGATTGGCTATTGTGTGCTGCAGAATACTCTGGGAGTGCAGTAAGTCTTTTGCGTTATTGACAATCACGTGTTGCGGAGGACATTCTATTGGCTGGAATGCCGGCTTACAAGTATGTTACCAGATGTTGGTTTGCTAAGTGCAGAACAGCATTCCGACATGTTGCTCGCCTGTGACGCCTCCTGGTTGGCGAGTGCAGCTGTGGCTGGAGAGTGCAGCTGGAACTGGCGAGTGTAGCTGTGGCTGGCGAGTGCAACTGGGACTGGCGAGTGCAGGTGTGGCTGGCGAGTGCAGCTGTGACTGGCGAGTGCAGCTGTGACTGGCGAGTGCAGCTGTGGCTGGCGAGTGCAGCTGTGGCTGGCGAGTGCAGCTNACTAGAACATGTAACATCCTCTTTAAAACAAAACCTAAAGATAATACACATAATATTATAATGGAAGTAAACTCACAAGTGTTTCAAAAAATAATAAAGAGAGGTAAGATATACTGTGATTGGAGAGTGTACAATTGCAAAGAATTTCTGTCGCCCATGAGATGTACTAAGTGTTTAAGGTACGGACACACGATTAAATGGTGTAGAGAAAAAAATAGTGTTTGTGGCAAATGCACAGAAGAAGGACATACGGAGCAAGATTGTAGAAAGAATGAAGTAAAGTGTATTAATTGTATAAGAGCCAAAAAAGAAGGACAAAATAATAACCACACAGCAAGAGACTTGAACTGCCCTATTTTTAAAATGGCAAAAGAGAGATTAAGAAAGGAAATAGATTATGGTAACCAATATGGAGAGTAATAAGAAGATGGAAATGAAAATGATACAACAAAACCTACAAAAATCTAGGGTAAATACTGCGAATATCACGGAAGAAATTATAAACACTGGGATTGGGATTGCTCTTTTACAAGAACCCTACACGTATGAAGGAAGATTCCCTAATAACGACAGGAACTGGAGTGCAATGCACTGCCAAACTAAAGATAAAATACTAGTAACAACACTATGTCATAATAACATTGAAGCAATTATGTTAAATCAATATACGGACCCAGAAATAGTAACAACCAGGATATACATAGAGGAAATGTCAGTGAATATAATAAACATCTATTGCCCGCCTACCAAAAACATCCAAACAAGTATAAATAAAATTAAGAAAATAATGGAGGAGGATAAGAACGTACAATATATAATAGCCGGAGACTTTAACGCAAAGTCACCAAGATGGTATTCAAAAAAAAGGGATGAAAGAGGAGAAATCCTAGAAGAATTCATGAACAAAATGAATATGAATGTACTAAATGAAGAAGGAAACAACTACACGTACGATTCGATCCACGGAGAGGAAAACATAGATGTAACATTTATATCGGACAGAATATATGAGAAATGTAAAAATTGGACTGTGGAATCAAGNTATATCGGACAGAATATACGAGAAATGTAAAAATTGGACTGTGGAATCAAGTATCAGCGATCATGGAAAGATAAGTTGGGATTTGATATGTGAAAGTGAGAAACTAGAAGACAAAACAAGACTGCACCAAAGGGTAAAAGACTGGCAAATGGCCAAAAATAAAGTGAAAGAAGACCTGGAGAAAAATAAAGAAATTGTACAAGAAATGAACATAACAGAAAGAATAATTAAATTTAGAAATATAATTGTGAATGCATGCTCCCAAAAAATAAGGCAAATGAAAAATGATATTAAAAGAAGCAACGTGTGGTGGTGGAACCAAGAATTGAGAGATATGAAAGAAAAGGTTAGAGGTAAAAATAGAAGATATCGAAGCTGCTGCGCTTGTAGAGCCAAAGAAGAGAAGAAAGAGGAATATAAGAACGCCAGGAAAAAATACAAAA
>NQII01004337.1:117631-185942 GCA_002778355.1 Clitarchus hookeri | reverse complement strand
AGATCGGGGCTTGCTTGGTGCAATCTGTGTACAGATTGGGGCAGAGGGGTCTGATCAATAATGGTGAGCGCTGTCATGGCTGCGATGAGAGGGCGTGATCCCTCTCTCCCGCCTAGTGGGAGGCCAGGGTGCGGTATGGCCCCCGTGGCTAAGAGCGCCTCGTTAAAAAATAAGAGCTCGACTTTGTCGTGATTAACAGTTNGCCTTATGGAAGGACATGCCTAGTGCGATCTGTAATATCAGATCGGGGCTTGCTTGGTGCAATCTGTGTACAGATTGGGGCAGAGGGGTCTGATCAATAATGGTGAGCGCTGTCATGGCTGCGATGAGAGGGCGTGATCCCTCTCTCCCGCCTAGTGGGAGGCCAGGGTGCGGTATGGCCCCCGTGGCTAAGAGCGCCTCGTTAAAAAATAAGAGCTCGACTTTGTCGTGATTAACAGTTGTTGTTGTTGTTGTGGCTGGAAAGTGCAGGTGTGGCCGGCGAGTGTAGCTGGAACTGGCGAGTGTAGCTGTGGCTGGCGAGTGCAGCTGTGGCTGGAAAGTGCAGGTGTGACTCGCGAGTGCAGCTGTTGTTGGCAAAAATTTATCGTGTAAAAAAGCCATTAATGGTAAAAAAACTTGAGAGTTGGAGCTGCTTCGCAGAGATGTTAAGCGCTCCAGGAAGAATTTCAAAAGTACATATGATCCTGAATACCGGCAAAACGCAATCCGACAGTACAATGTCTTCAGAGCGGACTATCGGCGAAAGTTGAGAAATAAAAGGCAGACAGCATGGAGAGTACTGGTAACGGATAGGGGAAATGAAGACCCATGGGGCTTTGTCTACCAAATGGTGTCAGGGAAGATTAAAAATTCAGATGAGCTTCCGGCTTTGGAGCATGATGGACGTCTCTTGTAATCCTTTGAAGAGAACTCAAGGCAATTGATGAATGTCTTGTTGCCTGACGATGAACTGATAGTAGAATTGGATTACCTTCGAGAACTCAGGTATATGGCCACAGAGGAAATCAGATTCGAGGACACTTCAGGTTTCTCAATAGAGGAACTTGACCGAGTTGTTCGGAACACGAAAATGAAAAAGGCACATGGACTTGATGGACTAACTGGCGAGATACTTCTCCGAGCATATGCTAGGATGAAGAACGAGATGCTGGAAAGGTTTAACCAATCAGGGTAGATTCCCTGATTGCTGGAAAAAAGGCCTGCTGAAAATCATATTCAAAGGGGGAGGAAAGAATCCTAGACTAGCCAAGTCCTATATACCCATTACGCTCTTGAGTGTGATGGGCAAGGTCCTAGAATGCCTGGTCAATAGAAGGCTAATGGAATACCTTGGTGTGGTCCAAGGTATCCACGCGAAAGAATGTGGTTTTGTAAGGGGCAAAAGTACTGAGAAGGCAATCATATACATGGTTAATCAGGTGAAAGATTATGAACATGACTATNGGTTAATCAGGTGAAAGATTATGAACATGACTATATTCTGGCAATCTCCCTGGATATCTCGGGGGCATTCGATAACGCCTGGTGGCCTCAGATTCTCTGGCAACTTCGGTTACTGGAGTGTCCAAGAAACCTGTATATTTTGATCAAGGACTTCCTTACCCGAAGGACTAGTGAAATTCACATAAGGGAGCACAGGGAAGAAAAAGAACTGAAAAAAGGATGCCCGCAAGGTTCGGTTCTGGGGAACATAATCTTTGAAGGATTGCTTAGACTTGATCTCACGGATGGCTGTGTGATTTATGGATATGCTGATGATGGGTTACTCCTAATACCAGCTTGGACTAGGCGGGAGCTGGAGGAAAAGACGGCAATCGCCCTTGAGGCGATATGAACATGGGCAGTAAACTTCAAGCTGAAGTTTGCTGTAGAAAAGATGAATGCCATCATCCTGAAGGGATACCTCCAGCGAAAGCCGGTGATTCGTTTTGAAGGGTGAGTTGTGAAACTCGTCCAACAGATGAAGTACCTGGGCGTGATCCTGCAGACCCGTCTCGCTTTCCATGAGCACATTAGCTATGACGTGAACAAGGCAGTGGTCATGTTCTACAAGCTCCGAGCCGTGGCTCCGGCAAACTGGTGTCTCGGCTACCATACACTCAAGCTCATGTACAGGGGTGTCTTCCTGGCTGTGGTGTCATATGACTGTGGTATATGGTGCCCGGAGGTGAGCAAGGTACACGTTCGGCGCAAAATGATCAGTGCTCAAAGAGCAGCACTTCTGGGTATTACGAGAGCTTATAGGACAACATAGGACGATGTCTTGCAAGTAATTGCAGGTGAGATCCCACTCGATCTGTTTATTAGGGAAAGAGTTGAACCAAGCAGACGAAAATGGGTGAACTCTGTCACACCCAAGGAAGCCAGAAGAGTCAAAGAAAGAACTATGGATGACTGGCAGAATTGGAGGGGTTGCATCAGACAAGGGCAGGCTAACGCACGAGATTTTTCCTGATGTCCGGCGGATGCTACGGGCCGGGTGGCTTTCAATAGGTCACTACGGGGTGCAGTTCTTGACGAGACATGGTAACACTTCAAGGCTAAGCCGTTCTCTTTCACTCTCGTGGACGACCCGGACTGTGTAATGTGTGGAGTGCCTGACACTTCCACCTACCTGCTCTTTGACTGCCCAAAGTTTGAGGACCTAAGGTCCTCTTTCAAGGGTAGGAACGGACCTCTCACTTTAAGGAGAATGCTGTCGTCAAGGGTCCTGGCTCCTAGCGTACTATAATACCTAATGGTAGTGGGAAAGCGAAATGAAAGCTTTGACACGTGGTGGCTGAGCCACAGTCTGAGTAGAACAGTGCACATGGACAACTCGGATGTATCTGAAAACCAAGATGTATGAACACCTCTTCCCTCTTGTAGTACTGGAGAAGAGTGTGTCAGAACAACCTACACCTGAATCAACTCCAGAAGCGGAGAAGAAATCACCTATAGTGACACAACACGTTCCACATATGGTAGGCTCTGTCCTCCATCTTATAGACCTGGACGAACAGCAAGAATCTGGAAATGGAAAAGAGGAACCAACTCCAGAGAAGAGAGAATGGCCGTGCTCGTGTGATCCGGTCCTCTTTGTGAGAGAGGAATTTAACAACTTGGGTAGAAAGTTCAGCAAAATGCTGAGAGACCAGAGAAGAAGAGCGCTATGCATTCTAAACAGAGAAATAATTGCTGAGACACTGAACCTCCCGGAAAGAAAGCAGAAGGAAAACGAAGAGAGTGGTGGAGAAAGAGAGAGAGATGTTTCCATTCTGCAAAACTTAGTGAGGCAAAGTGAATCGGTAGCTCCCTCTGAGAAGATTATCAACATCCAATGACCGTCAAACAGGAACACCATTGATGCGGCAGTGCAAACCTGGCCCATGGGAGCCAATTCCAAGGAACCTTGGGAGCTGTACGACCAAATGGTTCGTGGCTCCCAACTCTCACGCTTAGAGGACCCAACGATACTGATGGCAGCTATTGCCCTCCTAGTTATACCGATGGACGGGGGAGAAAAGGCGCTCTTCCCCAGAATGGAGTGTGTGGACAGACTTGTCGTCGCCCAGGCAGGTCTGCCCACGGATCCAGTAGCGTTCAACAGCTTGCTGAAAGAGTGATACTGGAAGAGGGGAGAAAAGTTTGACCCGTCATCGATCTATAAGGATGCCGTCCGTACATACAGGAGGCTTACCTTCGACTACAGCAAGCCCTTTATGGGGTACACTGTGGTCAGGTATTAGTCCTTCACCCCGGACGGCATACCTAAAATCACCGGACTAAACAACACCTGATTGACTTTTTTCTGGGTATACTAAGTACTACCTAGGAAACCTGATGACAACCCAGCAATAAAAATGGAATAAGAATATGGATAACTAAAGGATAATTAATGTTCAAGGGGTTAATGTATATGTTTATATGAGTGTGCGATGTCAGTAGGATGAGTCTGACTGGCCAGACTGGGATCCCGACGAGGCCCTGGCGTGCGTGTGCTTGGCGCGATGTTGCACATACCCAGGGAAACTCTCCCTTTCTCTGCCATGATGATCGCATCTATTGGAGATAAGAAAAACCAGAACAGGACAGATAAAGGAAGAATATGGGAGTGATCAGTGGACGGTGGCGGAGAATCGCGACGAGGCCCTTGGCAAGTTGAGTGCGCCACTGCGTCAGTGGCTCAACCCGGGGAAACTCTTCCTGCCCGTCTGGATACTGGTCATGATTTGCTTCCTACCGACATACATGAATGTGACGGTTCGGAAAGTCTGCAGTGTGGTATAGTTTTATGCTCTTTGCGCTCGGTGGGCGAGGAGGCGGGGAACAATACTGGTTTACAGTTTGTCCTCCAAATCTAAGTCCAATCCCTCACTCGAGCACACTGAGCCTTGCTTGTGCTAAGGGTATGCCGCCATGCTTAATTTCACGTGAAAGAAGGACTCGCGCAGTACGCGTTAGGTATGCATGATTTAATTCACTAGGTTTTCCAATTAGATTCTGTTCGGTCAGCATGGCGGAATTCAAAAACGCAAGTTCCCGGTGTTACCCTGCGATACAAAACACCCAATTTAGCTTTTTGTTTGTGGAAGATTAACGTACAGTAGAAAGAAGTGCTTCTGGTATAACCTTTTAATAGGTATCGGCCACCAGGAGGGGAGGTTTGGTGAGGCCAGCGCCGGTTCCACCGGGAACTTGTGGTTGGCAAGTGCAGCTGTGGTTGGCGAGTGCAGCTGTGGTTGGCAAGTGTGGCTGTGGTTGACGAGTACAGCTATGGTTGGCGGTACAAGCTGGCGTTACTCCGCAGTATTCATGAGTATCGTGTGTTGAGATGGCATTGACAGCACGGCTACAAGTAAGCCTACATCACTAGCAAAAATGTAGTCGATGTTGTCCTCGATTCACTGAGCACTTTTGAAAGCACTATTTTGGATCTTCTTCGCTCCTCAGTTAGTATCCTTCCACTGTATGTAATATGTACATTTCTATTGTCCTAGTGACGTTATTCATTCGCCGGTCAAGTGAAAACGTGATATTGTTAGGAACGTAAACATGTTACTCATATGTCAATTCATACTCTTATATGTATAAAGCAGAGAATAACCAACTTTATGTGCCATACATTTCAACATAACACTTACAATACAACGTCCACGCATAGAACCACTTTGACCTAATTCGCTACTAAATTGACTGAGCGCCATTGTGGACGACACCACAATTAATTAGCAGTGATTTTTTTCCCCCAAGAGGTGATCCTTGAATGAATTGTGTAATGGGGGTGAAAGACTAGGAGGAGATTTTTGGACATTAACCATTATGGTGCAGATGACTGCCATGGAAAAAAACTAAACACGAAAAATACTTAAAAAAAGACAAGTAACCCATGGACGAGAAAATAAATTTAAATGACACTGAAAAATTCCAATAAGGAATAGAGTAAAAAAAAAAGGACAGCCACTAGTAACGAAAAACATTATACACTACCAAAATACACTGAAGAACCAAAAAAACTGGTACACCTGCTAATATCGTGTAGGGCCCCCACGAGTACGCAGAAGTGCCGCAAGACGACGTGGCATGGACTCGACTAATGTCTAAAGGTATGCAGGAGGCATTTCACACCATGAATCCTGCAGGGCAGTCCACAAATCCATATGAACAGCACGTTGCAAGGCATCCCAGATATGCTCAATAATGTTCATTGTCTGGTGATTTAGGTGGCCAATGGAAGTGTCTAAAGTCAGAAGAGTGTTCCTGGAGCCACTCGGTAGAAACTCTCGACATGTGGGGTGTCGCATTGTCTTGCTGGAATTGCCCAGGTCCGTCGGAATGCACAATGGACATGAATGGGTTCAGGTGATCGGACAGGATACTTACGTATCTGTCACATGTCAGAGTCGTATATAGACGTATCAGAGGTCCCATTTCACGCCAACTGCACACACCCAATACCATGACAGAGCCTCCACCAGCTTGAACAATCCCCTGTTGTCATAGAGGGTCCATGGATTCATGAGGATATCTTCATACCCGTACACGTCCATCCGCCGATACAATTGGAAACGAGACTCGTCACACCAGGCAACGTGTTTCCAGTCATCAACAGTCCAATGGCGGTGTTAGCGGGCCCAGGCGAGGCGTAAAGCTTTGTGTCGGGCAGTCAACAATGGTACACGAGTGGGTCTTCGGCTCCGAAAGCCCATATCAATGACGGTCCGTTGAATAGTTCGCATGCTGGCACTTGTCGATGCCCCGGCATTGAAATCTGAACCAATTTGAGGAAGGGTTGCACGTCCGTCACATTTAATGATTCTCGTCAGTCGTCGTTTGTTCCGTTCTTTCACGATCTTTTTCCGGCCGCAGCGATGTCGAATATGTGATGTTTTACCGGATTCCCGATATTCACGGTACACTCGTGAAATGGTCGTACGCGAAAATCCAAATTGTATCGCTACCTCGGAGATGCTATGTCCCATCTCTCGTGCGCCGACTATAACACCACGTTCAAACTCACTTAAATCTTGATAGCCTGCCATTGTAGCAGCAGTAACCGATCTAGCAACTTTGCCAGACGCTTGTTGTCTTATATAGGCGCTGCTGACCGCATCGCGATACTCTGATTGGTTCCATACCTCTGTTATTTGCATGCGGTGTATAACACATAGGAAACAACACAGGATATATACCTGTTTTTTTCAGAGGTTGTTATTAAAAGAGCAGCTAATTAAAACCAATATTTCTGAGACTTGATCTTGTAATGAGAATGTAATATGTAAATTTATGGCTGCTGAAGTCAAGGTGTATTGTTTTATACACATAAGAGCACGAATTTGTGTACCATTAATACATTTACTTCCCTAGAAATTCCACGGTTTCTACTTGGGCGGTGCAAGAATAAAATGAAGCAATCATTTCAATGTTAATCTAACATAGAGCAAGAGGATACAAAATAAGTGTAAAATTAGATCCTAAGTTGGACTTACATAAGTGCTCCTTGAGGAGGTCGCCTACCTGGAGCTGTTTACACATTTGAGACTCAGAAGTGCGGGAGCGATAAAGGCGACATTGACACGCGTATCAAGTGCGCCATCGCCACTACGCGCCGGACTCTCAACTGGCGTGCAATGTTCTCATCTTTTTTTGGTGGCCATGAAGTTTCGCATCCTATGTTATAAAGATAACTGTTGTAGTTTGGAGGACCTCCTCCTCCAAACTCCAGGTTCTATGCACGTGTTAGATCCTAGGCCTGTACACACCACAAACAACAGTTGTATGTAGGTTGCATCGATTGCATCGATTAGCCGAGTGAAATGTTGGAGCGAGAAGCCAGTTTCTGGCCTGGCCCTCCCCTCCAGTAAAACTAGGACTAATCCCGTGGAAAAGACATGGTAAACCGGCAAGGCCACTGGAGGAAAACCATGACGACAGACATGCTGGGTGGGTTCTCCATGCCAGGAAGGGAAATATAGATCTTGATGCATTGTTTAACATGCATTGTTAGCAAGTGTACGAAGGCGAAAGATAAAGACAAGCACGAGCGCTCGTGGTCCAACTGCAGAAGGATCTTGTACCCAGACGGTTGACTGGCGGGCGAGGTCATTGCTTCCAGCTGTAGTCGACCTGCTATTTGTAGGTGTCTTCGTGTTCTAGCGACGTGGCCAGCCGACTGATATATTCGCCTGTGAAGCAGAGAGCACACAGGCATCGGCGCGGGAGCTGATATGCCAGCACATGCTCATGCCCTCAGCATACAGCTGGTCACGTGCTCTCTAGTGCACCGCTCAACACTGCTGTCCACAGCAGGCAGCCACATTCGCAGTCTTCTATTCTGGCTGCGAGAACTTTCAGCGTGACATTTTATTGTTAAAAAGTGTGTATCAAGGTCCAATGCAGACTCCTACCGTAGTTTCGCTCGTGTCTGGGCAGAGTCATTACAAATAGCACTGTAAAAAAAGTATTTTTTTAACGATGTTATAGGGCTTCGAAATGCTATTTGTAGCGTGCGTTATATCTTGAGTATTCTTTCTTTTCGTAAGTATAGTCTATTCGCGGTTTCTTGACACCTTTTAATCAAATATTTAAAAATCACCCCATGTGTGATGCGCTTGGCTCTTTCCTAAATATGTCATGTATCACAAGCATTTCACATTTATTTATTAACTGTAATATTTAATTTTTAATTAAGATGAATAAGAACCGTGGTAATTCCTTGTAAGAATAGTTCTTACACAAAATATTATTTCGTTGAGTGTGCACGAATACGGTGCGCTGCCCCTTTGGTGTAATTTTGTAGACTCGGTTAAGCTTTGTTTGCATGAGGCGGAGGAATATTCTAGAAGTAGAACTTTAGCAGGGCTTCATAAAAGTTGGAAGTAACCGCAAATTTACTATAAGCATACCAGTGGTGTGTGGTGAAGTGTTGCAAGGTAAGCTGGTGCTTACTCAGTACTGTACACACTCCGCGCACGCAGCAGATACCAGTAGCCAGAGTGGAGCCCCGGGAAACCGAATGTACTGCGGCGACTCACGAGAGAGCGGCGAGACACACATTACACCCGTGCTGTGACGTTAAATGTACTACTGCGTTAAAGTGGCCGATGTGTAAACTAGCAAACGATTATGTATAACACGAAGCAAAACACAGCTTACCTAGCAACAGTTCACCACACGTCACTGAAACATGCTGGTGACTCGTCAAGTAATTTAGTAAAAAAAAGTGTAGTTCAAACATGCTGCAACTCAGCTGAAACGCCAGGTAGGCGACCATCTTAACTGTGAACAACAAAACACATCGCTAGCAGTGGACACATGCCCTCACTTCGCGTCTCACCATCTATAGTCCATGCACGGTTACTTCCAACTTATCTGAAGCCCTGCTAAAGATCTTCCAGAATATTCATCCGTCTCATGCAAACACAACTTAACTAGGTATAGTCAATTACACGAGAACTATTTCGTACTAGACATTACCAATACACCTACAATCTCTGTTTTTATTTCTGTTAATTACAAATGAAATATTAAAATTTATTAATAAAATATTAGAATAAAATCGAAACTTAAATTGAAACAATGAAATGATTTTATTTAAATACAAGTATAATGCGCTTGTAATGCGCTTGTAATACGCTTGTAATGCGCTTGTAATGCATTACTTGGTTAGGAACGAGTCATACGTGTCATACGTGCGGTAATTTTCCAAAGGTTTGATTTTAAAAAAAACATGGCGTGTGGCTGTGTCGGGGACACGGCAGTTTGTTTAGCGTGGATACGTCTACGTTTTTACGTTCCCGGCACCGCTTCACTCGATTATATGGGGTTTCATGAGTATCACTGGATTGCTCTTGAGATGCTCTTTCCAACCGTATGCAATTTTTGTATTTCGACTTGGCTTTTTGATGAGTATAGGCCAACATTGTGTTAAGTTTTCAATTTTTTTTACTCTAAATTTGTAAAATTTTATTATAACTACGCCACCTAAATGTTTTATACACTCAATCTATTTATCTCGACGAGAGCTGTTGATTAAAATTTTAACGAGCGTCGTAGCTANTCTAAATGTTTTATACACTCAATCTATTTATCTCGACGAGAGCTGTTGATTAAAATTTTAACGAGCGTCGTAGCTATTACGCGGAAATTATGAGACGCAGCGAAACGAACTCAAAATGGCAGTGCCCCCACCCCCGCGGCGCGCGACGCTTCGCTGTCCTCACTCAACGTAACCAGTTCTTTGATCCTTTAGAAATCGAGTGGTATAATTAAATTTTATATGTATTCGATAGATTCGGAGCTGCAATGCCAAACTGTATCCCCGATTTTGTTATCAGTAAATTTTCTGGATTGCCCACTATGGTTGCAAATTTAAAGACGTATTCACGTCAAAAATATGAAGACGCCGAGAACAGACTATAGCAGGTCTCGGTGTCGAGACAACCTCCAGTGCACATCTCGGCTGTGAGGCGCTCGTAGAGCGCGCCCTGCCGCTCCTCAAACACGGCGTAAGTTTGGCAACGCCGTGCTAGAGGGCTTACATCTGCAGCAACGAGAACTGCCACATCAATTGCCACCTTCGTGAAAATAAAAGTGCATTTTGCTTACGCGATGTAACTGTATTACAATCTTCGCAATTAATTTTCTGTCATCATTAATAAATTATTTACACTATAAACCAGAAATCGTTCAAATGTTCCCATTCGAAATTATTTGAAACCTTATGGTGGATGAATTTCAGTAATTTAAAGGTCATTTCATGGCGTTGTAAAATAGCGGATACCAGTAAACATGTTATATTTTAAGTGATGTAATTGGTAGCGGAACAATTGTTGTTTGTTTAGAGGCGTATTTTCCTACGCAGCGGTAGGTAAGTTGCTCGTAGTAATGAGTACAGTGGCCACCTTACTAAAGCGTTCTGTACTATATATCGGCCCATTGTGCGATTTTTCTCACCTCCACAATTACTAACGAATTATCCATTTATTTTCTCAAATATTAATAAACATAGTTTTTATGTAATTTATGAATCAAATGTTGAATCTCAGGCACGAGGGAACGAATAAAATAAAAGAAGTCTTACGTTGTAAATCGAGGCATGGCAATGAATGCNGTTGAATCTCAGGCACGAGGGAACGAATAAAATAAAAGAAGTCTTACGTTGTAAATCGAGGCATGGCAATGAATGCAACTCCGTGGCACTGATTCCACGTTCTTTCGACTGATTGGCCAGTCTGTAACAGCCTGTTAACGGGCTTTCAGTGACTAGTATTTCACTTACTGATATCACAGACTCAGGTTTACNGCCAGTCTGTAACAGCCTGTTAACGGGCTTTCAGTGACTAGTATTTCACTTACTGATATCACAGACTCAGGTTTACAGTGTACATACTATACAAAGGTGGATATTTGTCAATAGATCAGTATGAATGACACTCTAATTAATAATATGCATACATACTGACCAAGAAAATTAATTAAATAATTGCTTATAAAATGAGACAGAATACATGATACGACTCGTAGTCTAAAGTGACCATTGAGAAATGTATGCGCCCTTAAATAAAGACTTTTTAGTGCGGATTTTTTATTAAATTCGTTAGAAACTACGTGAAAATGAACAACCAACTCCAGTAGAGCGTTTTGTAGAATGGTGTTAAATATGTGAATAGAATGTAAGTATGTACGTCTCGTCGACAGCGAGATGATTACAGGCGGTACAAGTTACTCCGAGAAGCAGGAGCGGGCAAGGAATCAGCCTTGGCCTGTAGTAAGGAACCATCACAACATTCGCCTGCAGCGGTCTTGGAAAACCACGGGAAACCGACATGATGATGACTGGACCGGGAATAAAACACGTGTCCTCCAGAACACGACTTCAGTGGTTTACCTCTGCGACACCTCGCGGAGTTTCATCAGTAACATACGGGCTGCTATTTTTTTGTGGCAGAAAAAGCGTAACCGTGAGATGTAACTTATTGTTTCGGCATGTTATATTTTAACATATACCCAAGATAGGCTGCTACAAGGTACGTTTTGCAGAAAAAAAAAACTTTATAAAACAAGATTGTCATAATAATTAACGTTGTTGCTTTAAAAAATAATACGTGTACTAATGTTTCAAATAGTATTACTGATAATTGATTTTATTTTCAATTTGTTACAGGTATACACAGTATCTGTGTATAGAATGGACGCTGTAAACCTGANCTGATAATTGATTTTATTTTCAATTTGTTACAGGTATACACAGTATCTGTGTATAGAATGGACGCTGTAAACCTGAATCTGTGATATCAGTAAGTGAAATACTAGTCACTGAAAGCCAGTTAACAGGCTGTTACAGACTGGCCAATCAGTCGAAAGAACGTGGAATCAGTGCCATGGAGTTGCATTCATTGCCATGCCTTGATTTACAACGTAAGACATTCTTTTATTTTATTCGTTCCCTCGTAATTGTAACAATNTGCATTCATTGCCATGCCTTGATTTACAACGTAAGACATTCTTTTATTTTATTCGTTCCCTCGTAATTGTAACAATGGTTTTGCTTAAAGAAGGGGGGAGGGGGTTGCAAAATGTGTTATCTGAAGCATCCAGAATGAAAATGTTCTTAAATTATGATTTGAAAACAGACATTTGTTAATAGATTTTTTAAACTTTAAGTAAGCAATTTCTAACTATATATTTAACGGTGTTACAAGATATATAATCTTCTTCAATATCCAACAAGGGGTACCCAGACAATTTTGACAATGTGGGTAGTAGTTCGTAATAAGTTGTACAAGTTGTATAGCCGCATGCGGCGACCCAATGGAAATCACTCTACGTCTACCTTACGTCATCCAGTACACATCTCAGCTATCTGCTCGTGCATATCAGCTGAGATCCTCAAACAAATTATAGAGTGACGCTGTTACGATCACCTATCCAAATCATTTGTGCATTTAATCGGTTGACTATGGTCATGCACTTCTGTCTCGAACACTAGCTGTGATGTTGGAAGAAGCACGAGTCCTTGCAAGACTTGGCACGTGGTGTCAGCGCAGTGAAACACTCTCCACAGCAGTGCCGCCGCAAGAGCAGCAGTAAGTAGATGGAAATAGAGAAGTTTTGGCCAAGGGGATCGGAGCGTCGGATCTGTTCATGCTCCGTCATTCCGGTCCCCCAACAGCCATATTGTCGGTCATGTTGTAACTCGGTGACCTTCACCTTTTGCCATGATACCGGTGAACATTGACGTTGAAAATCCCAAAACATCCTAAAATAAAAAACCAAACATTTAAAAACAAAATAATGAAAAACTTATCTAAAAACTGTTATTAAAAAGTTATTAAAATACATATTTATTAAAAATTTATAACTTAATTTTCTTTTATAAATTAATAAAAAAAANTTATTAAAAAGTTATTAAAATACATATTTATTAAAAATTTATAACTTAATTTTCTTTTATAAATTAATAAAAAAAAATTATTTTTTTTTAATTATTTAAAAAATTTTTATTTCCGGAGGTTTCCCCAGCACCATGTACAGCAGACGGCTGATCTCCCTCCAACCAATCACATTGTTTCAANTTTTATTTCCGGAGGTTTCCCCAGCACCATGTACAGCAGACGGCTGATCTCCCTCCAACCAATCACATTGTTTCAATATTCCCCTCCCCAGATAATCACAATTACTCATTTCGTCGTAAACAGTCATCAATTTTTTTTTCTCATTTGTCATTTGTTTATAGATTGCTGGAGGCCGCCAATTTTATATTTCATATGTTTACTTTAACATCACTTAGGTGGCGTTAGAGTATTCATAATCGATATCGCAACAAGGCCAGCTGTCATTTTGGCCACCAGGTGTCAGCCATATTTGTTTATGTGTTTAAAGTAAAGGTGGTGTTGTCGGCGTCCTCCATACTGGATTCTATTTTCAATGCATAGGTGGCATTAATTTTTCGATTATGGTGTTGCTATCGGCCTATACTGAATGGTGACAATAACCATTCTTGGAAAGTATGTAAACTGTCATATTTGATTATTTTATTTTCAAAATAAGTATTTTTATTACAAATAATTGTATGTCTAGAATGGGGGGTGGGGGTTGAAATAAACCAAAAAATTATTTAAACGCCCGAAAGCACCCGAAATGTCCATGAATATAGCCATTATGTACTTAGTTTTGCTCTCTCTTATTTTCTTCACGACGTCGTGGAGAGCGAAATCAGTTCCCATGCCTCTCCTGAATCCGTATTGGTTTTCATTTAGGGTTCCTTCTGCTTCCAACGCCATTATCAATCTCTTGTTGAATAACTTTTCGTAAACTTTGCCTAGTACCGGAAGCAATGTCAGCGGTCGATAAGACTTAGGGTCATCCAGCTTCTTGTTGTTACCTTTATACAGAATTCTCAAGCATCCGTGTTTCCAAGGGGAAGGAAACATACCGGTTCGAAGACAGTCGTTATAAATTTCCAACAGAATTTCCTTGATTTATGAATAACACCTTTTCAGAATTTCAGTAGTTATTTCATCTTTTCCCGGAGCTTTTCCATTCTTCATTTTATAGATTACTGTAGTTAGTTCTCTTCTAACTGGAATTCTGGAGCATCCTGTTCTTCAGGGACTATTCCCATCGACCGTCTATTTTCAGTGTGCTCCTCACCCTCTTCATCCAGGGAGTCATCAGGCAAAAACGTGTGGAGCAGTACCTCCATCGACCTTTTTTGGTCAAATATTAAATTCCCGTCAATTTTCATACATGGCGGTGGAGTAGCTCTCTTCATTTTGTCGGCTGCCAGCTTGTACACCAATCCAGATGGATCTTCATTACCAGCCCGTGTGACAAAGTCTTCCCATGACTTGGCCTTCTTCCTCTAAACCCTGCCAAAGTAAGCCTGCTTCTTTTCCTTATAACTTCGGGAGAATTGCTTTCGCTCCTCACCTCGAAGTCCATGAAGATTTCTTCTCTCCGTCCTCAAAGCCTTCCTTTCCAGTTCCAACTCCTTGTCCCACCATGACAGGTTAGGGAGTCCTTGAGTGGTCTTCTTGAGATTTTCTTTGCAAGTGTCCTGTATGATTTTTGTTACTGTTTTAACTCTATCTTCCACCGCCTCTAGGCACAGTTCAGGACACTCTTGAAGCCATATTATGGTTATAGCATACCTCATGTTCCACTATTTGAGGTGCTCGTCTTCCACCACCATGTATTTCAAATATAATAAGCCTGTGGTCACTTGAGCTCTCATCAACCACTGTTCAGTGTTTTACACTGTCCCGAGCCTTCCTGTCCATTATCATGATATCCAGGTACGATTGCGTGTCATGTGCCTGCGAGACACATGTAGGTAATTAACCTTCAGCGTTAGCCACATCCATATCATTGGTGAAGGTGAACTGGCTAACCAGTTCACCTGCTTCATCAGTGACAAGGGAATACCAAATTTCAGATTAAACATTAACATCAGCACACATTATCAATGGTCTGTCTCTTAGCGTTTCCGCTATCACCTCCCATCTGTCCAGATGCATCTGCGTTTCGTCCCCGAACTGAAAGTATGAAGAGACCAACCAACACTCTATTGTGCCCTTAAATACTTCACACAAACATGGTGCTTGTTTGAAACACTTGCCATCATAAATATGTCTATACTCTTGCCGGTCCCCAACACCCCAGCTCGAGGACGAATGCCATTGGTGTGCACACTGCCCCACAGACCCACAACATCATCAAATGGTACATATGGCTCTTGGAACAGTACAATGTCAAGCTTCTGCTCCGCCGCGATTATGTTAAGCTCTGCAGCGACCACTGCCAACCGCTCCATATTCAATTGTCCACATCTTAATTTGTTATCACAGTCCATAGTCTATTCTAGCAAGTTTAACGGACAGGGCCCTCTAGTAGGCGGGACACTCTCTGGAGTCCACCCTATGTTCGTCTGGCTGTCCCTTCTTAAGATAATTAGTACAAGTTTCCTTGAACTCTTTGTTGCTTTTCTTTGGACAGTTTCCAAATTAATGTCCTAGTATTCCATATTTCTAACAGGTGGACTCCCTTTCCCTACACTTCTTAGCTATGTGCCCCCATTGTTGGAACTTATAGCACCTTGACAGGGAAATGTAGTCTCTCACTCGACAGCTCTCGTATTCTACATATATTCTTTCAATTTCAATAAGTGAATTTCGCACTGTAGGGTCACATTCCAAGACCACATTGACCCTGTCCGAATCCCTCTTTCCAGTTCTGTGGCTCACTGTGACAACTTTCACAAAACTCTCCAAACTGTGTCCTCCACAACCACCAGTTCGGAAATTCTGCCTGAAAATAGTTTCAGGCAGATTTCTATCGTCTTCATTCCTTGGTACATCGTATACCACAACCTTGGGGCCCATTCTTTTGGGGGCCTTAAGTTTCAATCCAAGTTCCTTGATTTTAGTAGCATTACTTATGCTCTCCAGAGTTTTGTTGTCTCCGGCTTCAATCATAATGCCCCCTCCTCTTATTCCTCTCATATTTATATTTTGGAGACCATCAGTCTTGGGATAAAAACATTTTTTGATTTTATCCCNCCTCCTCTTATTCCTCTCATATTTATATTTTGGAGACCATCAGTCTTGGGATAAAAACATTTTTTGATTTTATCCCTGTTTTCAGTAGCTGTAATCCCTTCTTTTTCTCGGTATACAAGTATAACATTTTTGACGGCTTTGGGTTTTATACCCTCAAAACCTGCCACTTGGGCGTAGCTCCTAATACCAGGCACTTCTTTCTCAACAGTCTTTGGGATCTCATGCCTCGAGACTGTACTTTTCCCCATCTGTTGCAGTTTTACAATTAACTTGCCATTCTCTATAAAGACCTTATCCCTGCAGCTGATTAAGCTTAGGAATCTGCCATTTTGCCTGGGTACTATTAATTTTGGAGCTTTTACTTAGTAGCCACTCCATCATCGATGTGACCAGTTCACTGGCCTCATCATGAGTTTTTTC
The DNA here is from genome assembly GCA_002778355.1 of Clitarchus hookeri. Taxonomy (NCBI): domain Eukaryota; kingdom Metazoa; phylum Arthropoda; class Insecta; order Phasmatodea; family Phasmatidae; genus Clitarchus; species Clitarchus hookeri. The sequence continues at coordinate 169,479 of NQII01004337.1, read as the reverse complement.
ATTTTTCTTTTCTAGTCTTTGAATGAAATCATCCTCGCCCAATCAGCCGCTCCCATTTTCCTTATCGGCTGGTATCTGGAAACTCAGTTTCCTTTTGGTCTTTACTTCTTAATCCCTTGAAGTGACAGGGACAGCAGGTTCCACTTCTGTTCTTGCCGTTTTTTGCGTCGATTCAGGAACCACCTCTGGATCAATCTGTTTCAGGAAAAATCATCCCCGTGGATTTCAGGGGTTTTCCCTTATTTCCGACCAGAGTGAATTACTGCACTCTTCTAGTTGCTGACCTTAGGTCCGATTCATCTTCAGATTAGTTCGCTGAGCCTTCTGATCCTCCTGAATCACCTGCTTGCCATACCACCAAGTGCCCAGGTTCATCCTCTTCCTCACTGTCCTTTTCTTCACCTTCTTTTTCATCTCCTTCTTCATAATAAATTTCCTGCATCCAGGAGTTTATGACATTCAATTCCATGCCATTAATGGCATACCATAGTTTCTGGTGCCATTCTTCTCCTTGGGTCACATTAGGTAATTTCCCCAATCGTAATACTCATTCATTAGGCGGACCACCACCACCTTCGCCATGAACCTAGGTACATTTACTTCTCCGAATAAGGCATTTACTTCCTTTCGCCTAGCTTTAATAGGCATCGGCTTGTCCACATCTATCAGACTTAAAGCATCGATTATCGACAACCTAAATATTCTAATGGGACTTGATTTATATGTCATTGAGCCACACAATGACGTCACACCCATGCTGTTCTTGCACAAGTTCGTCTACTTCTAACACTAGTACAATAAAACAGTTTTCTCACTTGCATGCTTACCACTATGTAAGTCCTCACACAACACTCAGTTCTTCACGCACAACAGTTCTAACATATATATAAATATACAAGTCCACAATGTACCTAACTTTGAAGCCTGCGAAGATCTCAACCTCACTTAAGCCTGAGGCCGTAGGTCTCAGGCCGGCTTCCTTTATCTTCGCTCCCTCTTAGCCGTTCACGAGGGATCTCACAAGGAGAATTATGGCCACGCACAAACCCTTATGGCATAGGTCCGGTGGACTAATGGCCTCGTGATACGTTGATCCACCCGGCCACGCAGAGGCGGGCAGCCAGTACCACACCGTCCTCTTCGTGATCACTCTCGCTCCCACTCCGAGGACAGTTCTGAGTTCACAGTTCTTTCCTTTCTTTCGAGCTCAAGCCCCCACTCATGCACCAATGGTGAAACTTGGCTATTACTCTCAGGATTTGTCACTTCCTTGAGAGAGGTTTCTTTCAACTCAGGGCGATACTTTCCGAGGATACCCTGAAGAAATCTACCCAGGCCTAATATGTATTCTGTTATCTTATACAGCGATTTGTGTTCTCTGACTGCTCTTCCCATGCCTGAGTCTCTGGGGTTTTAACGGCAGACACCTTCCNCTTCCCATGCCTGAGTCTCTGGGGTTTTAACGGCAGACACCTTCCAGAGCAGTTATAAGTGTGCACCTCAGGTCTTATCCAGGCATATTATTTGCCACATCAGGCAGTAATATGACATAAGGCTGTTGATGTGTGTGCACACTCCCCAGGTCTTATCGCCACAGAAACATGTAATCAATGAGCTGAACATGGCTCATTAATTGGTTGCAACTGCGGCTGATTAGGGGAGCAGTGCCCACAATCCAGGCTGCCAGTTAAAGTAGCTTATCTTCTGTCCATCCATATGAAGAAATAACTGAACTTTCTTAAGTTGAAGAAAATTGTTTGCCAATTTTAGAACAGCCTCCCAAATATTTAGTGTAAGTGATCACTCACAAGCCAAGTTAGTTGAAGTTCCAAGTGTTAAACACTGCAGTAATGAAGCACTGCCCGTGAACTGTAAGTACATGTAAGTTAGTTGGCTTGATTGCAAATGTAAATGTATTCACCAATTGAATGACGTTATGAACTGTAATTCAGTAATAAAGTGTTACATTAAATTATGTACAGTTCTTAGATGTTAGTCTTTATATTTTTCGATTCTTCGAAGTATGTAATAAGGGGTGATAAACATATGTTATAACATACACACAATGAATACCAGACTTGCGACTGGTATTGATTGCGTGTATGTTAGATTCTGCTGCATATGGGGTAAAACTAGCAAAACTTGTTTTGTTCTCTTTGCTACATTTTCTTGTGAATAATTATATTATGGCTTGATTTACTTTTAAAATATGCTGGGTTGTTATCGTCAGCTATTTATGGCATACTTTTATAATTTTTATAAGCACAATGCGGTAGACAAATTATAAGTTTGTAATGGGTTTTTTGTTTTAATTCTACTAGGCCTAGTATCCTTTACAGCAAGAATAAAGGCTTTTCAGAAAAAAAAAAAATGGAAAATTGTACGTACATATTGACAATACATTGAAGCTGAAGCATAATTTTATAGGTGTGTTGTTTTATTTGCAGGACATATTACGAATTGCGATAGTAGCAAGGGCTATGGAGATCAGGGAAATCGTTAAACAGAAGCTGTTAAAAATGCATGAAAATGTAATTAATGTCAGTGGTACAAGAAAAGTGAATTGATGATCATTTGCACCACTCCATGGAGCGTTCGACCAATAGGGAGTGCGTAGGGCACACCAATCGACTTACTTCATACGATTATCAGATACGGACAAAGCTAGTAAACATCTCTGAAGCAGGCAACTGGCGTAGCCTTTGCTCGTGCTACTCTCGCACTTCGGGAAGGGAACCGAAGTGGCACAGATTTAGCGGTCGGTACAGCATTTCAACAATTGCAAACCTCTAATAAAAGAAATACAAACACCTACTACCATCACCAACATTGGTGACGAAAATGTTGAAATGCTTGCTTCACAACTAATACGACACAAATATCAACAGTCTTATGCAGAGTAAATGGCACATTCAACCCAGATAGTCAGTTAGCGTTACACTCGTACAACAATTTGTCAATTTACAAATATAGGTAACGCAACTTCTAACCATGTGGCTGGCCAAAAATTATTTCACTGCGCCTTATTTTATTACTTACATATTCCAAAGTACTGTTGTGATGGTTAATAATTGCTCTTCATGTATATTTTAAAAAGCTGCCCAGTAATATAAAGAGCTAACATAATGATATTAAACAATCATTTAAAACAAATTCTATACGGATAAAGATTTTTATTCTGTGGGGGTGTTTATGGACCAAGATAAGTGATTTTACATATTGTGTTGTGTGGAGCTTTTTATCTATGTTTTTGGGATTATTGTAATTATTATTATTTGTTTATTTGATGCATGTTGGCTATGTGATTTTTATTCTATGTATTTGTTAATTGTAAACATATATATATANTTATTTGTTTATTTGATGCATGTTGGCTATGTGATTTTTATTCTATGTATTTGTTAATTGTAAACATATATATATACACACACATACTCGTTCCATAGCCCTGTAGTTAGGGTACAAAGTAGGCTTAATGGAACAAAAATAAATATATTAAAAAATTAAAAAACCTCAACACACCATGGTCTGCACTTACCAAAATCTGCAGCTGTACTAGCATTACAGTGTTTTGAAATAGCTGTACTAAGGTGAGTATTTTGCTTCATTTTTTTTTCCAGTTTGGTATTATAGGACGAAATTTACATGGTGCTTAAGATAACCAACATGTCATACATAACACNATTTTTTTTTCCAGTTTGGTATTATAGGACGAAATTTACATGGTGCTTAAGATAACCAACATGTCATACATAACACATGGTACAATACCAGTTTGTTTCAACACAATCCATAGTACGTATTGAAAGGTGCTGGCAATTTTTCAACATAGTAAGATTTACAAAAGCATCATCCTTGATAACCCACAGACATATTACAAAAAGCACTATTATTCATAATTACTGACAGTGTACAACACTATGAATAAAGTAAGTTACATTTGATTTGATTTTATTTATTTAGCCTCCTGGTAACACACAACAAACGTGCTGGGAGTTGTCAGTACAATACAAGTTACAGTTGTACGGACAATATTATCACAGTACCCGTATCGCCCCATTTTCTCGGAATCAACACGACACCAGGGATTCGCGAAAAAAAATAGTGATAACTATACCCTATATGAATCATCGGTTGGTATTAATTCCATTCCCCCGAACATACCGGTGGTAGGGGTATGGGGGTGAGCTTTGAAGTTGCAAATGGGAGCAGGGGTCGTATATGTTATCGTTGAATAGTCGTCGAAAAGGAACCAACTTTTACTATGACAGTTGTTTTCTGACGTCCATAGTTTACGCACAAAGAAACGGAACGAAAACTATTTTTAGTCTTACTAAAATCAAATTTAAATTAAGGAAACATGTTGTTTTTCGGGCGTGCATACCTTGTTTACATAAAATCAAAAGGACTGTAAATATGGTGTGGTAAATACGGTATGGTGTGAGAGAACTACTGTGAAATGGGAACTGGGAACACTCATTCGCACACATCACTCTTCATAAGTGTNGGTATGGTGTGAGAGAACTACTGTGAAATGGGAACTGGGAACACTCATTCGCACACATCACTCTTCATAAGTGTTTGAAATGTCGACCATCCTGTATCAGACACGACACTGCTCGCCTTCCTACGTTCGCGGTTGCTCGGCGGACCTCATCACAGCTGAGAGATCCACGTGCTGCTTTGATTCTGTCTTCCATGTCTTCCCTCGTTGTTGGACGCACGCAGTAGACGATGTCTTTAATTCTTCCCCACACAAAAACGTCATTTGGGAACAAGTCTGGAGAACGCGGTGGCCTAGCTACAGGACCCATTCGTCCAATCCACAGTCTGGAGAATAACATGTCAGCAACTAGCAGAGCTCTGCGTGAAAAGTGAGCAGGACAGCCATCCTATTGAAGCACAGTGTTAATCGCAGGGCGAGAGGGACACCTTCAATCAGCCGTTACAAAATATTCTCTAGGAAGTCTGCATAAGCTGCACCATTCAGTTGCCCTTCAAAAAAAACATTGTACTATGACTGTATGTCCAAGAAGGTCACACCAAGTATTTTACTTATTTATCGTATGGCAATTTAGACACTTATTAAGGCTCCACACGTACTGGTTATCCACTTGATGGAGCCAATGTGGGTCGACTGCAGACCTGTAATGGGCATTATGTATGTTAACGTCACCATTATTCTTGAATATGGCCTCATCAGTCCACAAAATGCTGCAATGGAAAGCATGGTCCTTGCTCAGGTACCAGTTGCATAAATCAATGCGCTTAAGAAAGTAATTATTCCCAAGTTCTTGGTTCAGCTGTACATGATATGGATATAAACGAATATCAGCGAGGATTCTCCACACTGTACTTTGAGACAATCGTGAGTCGCGGGCAATCATCCGTGTAGAATCATGAGGATAAACTACCATGGCAGCAAGTACATCAACAGCCCTCTCGTCTCTCACAGGTCGTCTGATGCNGTAGAATCATGAGGATAAACTACCATGGCAGCAAGTACATCAACAGCCCTCTCGTCTCTCACAGGTCGTCTGATGCAATGACGTTTGTTGCGTGTCGGTTGCACTAACCCGGTTGTGCGCACGTGACAAGCAAGACGCTGGAAGACATTGTACAAGTGATGGACGCGCTGTGGGTATCTCTCCGCATACAAACGGACAGCAGCTCTGCAGTTACGCCATTCTCTTAGTATCATCAACATNGTAGAATCATGAGGATAAACTACCATGGCAGCAAGTACATCAACAGCCCTCTCGTCTCTCACAGGTCGTCTGATGCGACGTTTGTTGCGTGTCGGTTGCACTAACCCGGTTGTGCGCACGTGACAAGCAAGACGCTGGAATACATTGTACGAGTTATGGACGCGCTGTGGGTATCTCTCCGCATACAAACGGACAGCAGCTCTGCAGTTACAACGCCATTCTCTTAGTATCATCAGCATGTCAAATGCTTCTTCGTTTGTTAACGGAATTCCATTCGGAAGCAACACCACAGACAGACAATGTCTGGCACTGAAACAACACACGCGAATAACTGTTGCAATGTAAACCGAATGACTGTCTGAATGAACGACCTTTCGATTGTCAGTTAACTTGCATGCAAAACCTGCAGTTCCTGTCAGTGGTAGATGGCATATCTACTTGCTGCGCAGTGCTGCATTATTCTCCACGTTTGCTCGGAAACCGTCTAATACCTGCTGCAAGAGTCCATCCAGTAAGGCACACAGGTCACTGCTAGTATCAAAGCGAGACTCACACCNCTGCATTATTCTCCACGTTTGCTCGGAAACCGTCTAATACCTGCTGCAAGAGTCCATGCAGTAAGGCACACAGGTCACTGCTAGTATCAAAGCGAGTCTCACACCCCAACCGGCCATTACCGTAATGGCGCACATTGTGTATCTGACATGCATAGTTTACGCAAAACCAATGATAATTGGATAAACTTAACTGTTATTATTAGACTGTTTCCGAACAAACGTGGAGACTAAGGCAGCACTAAGCAGCAAGCACATAAGCCATCTACCAATTACAGGAATTTCAGGCTTTGCATGCATGTTAACTGACAACTGAACATTCGTTCATTCAGACAATCACTCGTTTTAGATTGCATGAAAGAGAGATACAGAGCAGCATGTGTATCTCTCATCAGTGCTGAGGTACGCTGAGTAACCGCGAATGTAAGACTGAGAGCAGAGTCATGTGTGATACAGGATGTTCGACATTTAGAACACTTGTGAAGAGTGCTGTGTGCGAATGAGTGTTACCAGTTCCCAGTAGTTCTCTCGCACCATACCGGTATTTACAGTACACTCGACGTCATTTTGATTTTACGTAAACTAGGTATGCATGCCAGAAAAAAACAACAGGTTTCCTTGATTTCCTTTTGATTGTAGTACGGAAAACACGTTTGCGATCAATTGCCATTGTGCGTAAACTATGCATGTCAGAAGACAAGTGTCTTTGTAAAAGTGGTTTCGTTTTAAACGCTCTATCCAACAATGCTTTATACGACCCACATTCCCATTTGCAATTTCAAACATACCCTTATCTCCGGTATGTTGGGAGGAATGGGATTACTTCCAACCGATGCTTCACATAGGGTATAGTTATCATAATTTTCCGTTAACCCCTGGTGTTGTGTTGTTTCCGAGAACAAGGGGTGATACAGGTGCTGTGAATTATCCTGTATATAAACTATATATATTGTTGTAAAAAGCCTTATCAACAATTTATCTTTTTAAACATGTATTAGAAATTGATAACTTACTAGTTTTAAGGATTTATTGCAGAAATGGTGATAGTTTGTTGATTATTTTGTAAGCTGCAGCAAATGGACTGACCTTATATGCATAAAGTACGTTACGTGTTGGTTGCTGTGATATAAGGTTATGGCCCCAGGACGTTGTGAAGCACGTGGACTGGATAGTTAAGCTGGGCTCGCGACCATCCGTCGCATCCGTCCGTCTGGCATCCGTCTGTGTTCATCCGACGCGACGGTTGACAGCGGTTCACGACAATCCGTCGTCCGTCAACCCTTCTGTACGGCAACAGTTCAGTGTGACAACATCGTGATCTTTCTTTAGTTGGTGGTACATTTGGTTGAAAATACATTTTAAGAGAGACTCTAGCGTGCAATAAATTGTAACATTATATGCGTCATAGAAGTGCTGCAACATTTCATTGTTATTTCAAAAACATGACAAAGTGGCACATACATCTGTTTATGTAAAAATTTGTGAACAAAATGGCAATGAATATGCATTACTGTAGCACTGGAATGAGAAGTTTTTGTCAGCTGGTTGTAAATATTTTCGAGGAAAAGTATTTCAAATGAAAAATAACTATACATTACAATATATTAATATAATGGGTTGGGTGTTCTGCCATTTGTTAACATTTTGAAAACACTGCAGTAAATTAATGTGGTGCCACCTCAAAAAGTTAAACCAGCCCATGGTCCCTAGCTGAATGTACTCAACATTAGTCATTATTTAAACAGTCACCCCAGACAAAATCTCCATTGGGTGAAATAAGATGGTATTTTGAGTTGTGAAGAAGTTTGTAGGTAGTGTGCAATAATTTCATTTTGAGTAAAAGTCAAAAACTTTTGGAATATTTCATCAACTTTGTTTGGCCAAATTAGTACATTATGAGTATTGCTGTAATAAACTTTACAAGCGCGATGTTTTAGCATAGGTATGTGCATATCTACCATGCACTGCAATTTTTTGGTGTACTTATCTAACAAACTATTTGTGGAATCCTCGGTACAACTGCAATTTCCTTATACTGACAAGACAATGTACGAGATCACATAATACAGTAAAGTGTTGGCGTACGCCTTCTATTTTTAAAATAACGCAAGGAATATCCACAGCCGAACAAACACAGATGCAGAGTTTCGGTGCTGGCGGGACAAATTAACTTGTAGGTTGAAGTTTGTGCAAGTGTGTTGGTCGAGTTCGGTCACCTGAAACGAACATGAATTGCATAAATGTATTTCCATTGCAACTAAATGAGTCCAATTAACTCATGAACAATACAAAACATCAAAAAAATTGTATTAAGTAACCTAAATATTAAAAACCACTTTAACGAGACGTAACTTGTTACACCCGCCAGCGCCACTACTTTGCATCTTGTTTACATTAACGAAAAAAATTGATGTGCGCATGCGCGCGAGTGGTTTGTTCTGATTGTCACCGCGGGACCGAGCACGTCGCTGCGGTCGCTCACTATGACTATGCATTTAACATGGAAGTTTACACTCTTTCGGAACGCTGTATGCTCCTTGGGCTATAACTCACATCGCCTGCATCACCAACGTAACTCCTTGGATGAACTCGCGTTCACATTAACATTTATGGCCATTACACAATAGAAAACTTCAACCATTCACTTAAAGTTTCTGTTCTTTTTAGAAAACTCCGATAAACAACACAAACATGAAGTTAAATTTCAGACGATTGGAATAATCGGTTTTGCAATCTTCGTCAAAAGGTTAATACACACCACTAATCACGTCCTTGATTCAATAGCGCAGCAGTACAAAGTAATGACTGAGCCGACTAAAAATCACACAAAAAGTTATTTGAAAACAAAACGTGCGGCTCTTATTAACAGCCGCTCTCCAGCCTCCAGATCTTATTTACAACTCTGATTCATTTCTTGTTCTCTTAAATACACTGTTTGGTACTAACGAGACACACTGTGGAAATTCGCTAGCATTCGTACATTCAGTCCACTCAAGCCATCCTTGTCCTTCTGCAATATGCACACACTGCAAATGTACCTCTGATGCAGATCGAGTAGAGTCGATATTCTTGTTTGACGCCGATTCTCAACATCAAACCATCATATTGGGTTGAATGGTTTTAAAGGTATAGCCATAAAATAACTCTCTGCAGCCGTCTTGAATGCCGTATTGTAAATGGCCAATTTCTCGCTGCCAGAGCAAAATAAACTTTCAGTTAGTTATTGCCCAACGCTACTCAAGCCACACTCCGTTGAAAAATATATTGTTTAAATTGTTTGTTGTTAGGTGTTTTATTTTGTATATTGACTCGACTGTTGTATAATTTGAAAACTTTAGTTGAGGCTGTGCATGAGACTTGTTTATATGCACGATTCTCGAGTGCGCAGTGTCGCAAGTCCCATGTTTTCTTGCTCCCTTGTGTCTCAGCGGACCACAAGCAGATACTGAACATCCTCTATAGCGCTGTACATACACTGCTCTCACGTGGAAACATCCACAGGTGAAAAAAATTATGCGATTGCAAACTATTCTTCTAAATCATGTATGTTTTTGTTTTATCATTTTAATTATTTATACATATGATTTTAGTGTAATTGGCATACAAGTGAATAAAAATGAGCAGCGATTAATTTTGAACTCACTGATTATGATACTTTGTGGACAATGTTCTCATGTATGGATTTCGACATGCTCTCACATTTACCTGATTATTAACGGTTATAAAAAAAAGCGTTGACTACCAAAATATTTAATATTTTATTTACCTTTCGAACTATTTTAAATATGAAAGCATTACTCGTATTAAAACATTCCCAGAAAATTAAATAGCTTTGTTCAAAAGTTTTAGAATAATTATATATCAAAGTTGTATTTTGTTGTTTTCACGCTGTGCAAATGAAATAAACTCAAACCATTTACAAAAATGTAACAAGGATAAGTGGAACGTATTTTCGTGATTCATTTAAGATGTGCTTTACAAATTTATTTTACAAAAATTAAGGGACAGCAACAAATAAAAAGTGTGGGAAAATGTCCTTATATCCGACACGTTTTGAAAACATAAAATGTTTTATTTCCCGGTTACATAAACAAGTATCTCGAAATAGCGCAGTGAATTGTCTTCAAACATAAATTGTTTAATTTTTTAGGTTAAACAATTTTTCTTTCCTTTTTTTAAAAATGGAACAGGAACGTGGAGAATTTGGCTCCAAAATCCGCTAAAACGGTTCAAAGAAAACTGTATTATTTAGTNTAATACGATTAACATGTAAATTTCGAAAAGTTTTTGAGAACTGGATAAATTATTATAATTTTTTGATTGCTAACGCATTTTAAGGCAGCTGAAACGAAATATATCTATTGGAATTATTAGCTTCCTTTAAATTGTAGTAGTAGTGAAAAGGCTTCAATAAGAATTTCAGTTAAGTTAAAGAAATTAAATTTCTGGCTTTATTATTTAATGTTTAGTTGTAAGCTTAACCTGCCTGGCAACGACTAAACCTTGTACTAATAGGCGCTTGAACAGAGAGAGTTTTGTTGTAGTTACTTAGTTAGTTTTGCGGTAGAAAGAGAGTGGCTTCCACTGGAGCACTGAACCCGACACTGGAGCACTGCATCCGACAGTACGGCGTGTACGACTCGCTAACAAATAGTACGCACACTACAACAATTGTAAGAAAAGTATGATTTATGTTGCATGTGAAAGAAGAATGTTAATTTTTGCAAAACAGTTTAATGTTTTGCAAGAATTCACTGCTTTTAAAATGATTTAATAATATTTTATTTTTAATAGAAATTCAAGGGTATTTATATTCTGGATTCTTCCAAAAGCACATTTTGCGGGGAAAAAAAAAAAAAAAAGCAAGCAAGACCGTAACTCTGGTTGTATGTAACAAAAATTAGTAATTAAGTTTGAAAATATTGTATTTAATAATTTATTTTATATACATCCATATAAGAGAGAAATGTTATTATTTTATAACTGAAGTAAATGTAGGTCTACAGAACATCAATTATAAAAAAAATATATTTTTTACTCTAGTGCCGATATTTTTTTCGTATAACTGTTGCAATTATTACGGCTACCCTACTCGGCGAAGGTTGCAAGAGTGAAATGTGCTTCCTAAAATATTCAAAATACAAAATATGCCTAAATTTTAATTAAAAATTGGCTTTTAATTATTTATACTTATTTTTACCTTTAAAAACGCACATTCAAGCAAAATATTGTGCAGTGCTACAAAATGTATGCATTATACATGCGACATATGTATGCGACATAAATTTTGCTTTTCTGACCATTTTGATAGTGTTTGTACAACTAATTAACGAGTTCTGCATTTGTACAATCTGTTGCAGCGTTCCGTTGTAAGCCAGTCTTACTTTGAGCAACAATTATACAAATGGTACTTCAACTGATTACTTAACTGCTTATATACGAAACTAATTACACGTGAAAAACTCTCTCTTTTTTTGTCTCTCTCTCTCTCTCTCTCTTGCGTATCCTCGTGTCTCTGTCTGGAGGGCCAACAAAGAGCGAGAGACAGGCGTACTGGAACGAACCCTGGACTTTGTGACACAAGGTGACACAGAGCGATCTCACACTCGGTGTTCATAGCAGCATCGATGAAGCCAGGGGTGAGGGGGCTACGAAACTCCCTCCTTTGGATGGAATGGGATTATTATCGAAACCAAGTTCATTGCTAATAATGTTATATTAACACAAACACTAAGCATAGCAACAGGAAACTTTGTAACAGTATTCAGATAGGCCATCCACTAGGAACTAAATTTGTACTATTATCAAAACTTGACTCTCATTGGTAAGCATGTGGTTTGAACGTAATGGGCAGAGGACTAATACTCAAGTAGCCCTCTCCTTAATGTGTATGTAGATCTACCACTGATGGAGTCGTTCAACAACTTCACTTCGTTTAAGAAACTACACTGGTGGGTAGTTTCTATAGCGTATTCGATATGGATGTGTGGTAAGAGCATGTCGATGGTGGCAGTCACGTGACTACACCTGTGAGCGGCGACACAGGCCTAGTCAGACGAGATGACGGGGGTGGCGACCTCGGCCCAGGACGACCTCCGTCATGTCTAGTGCCAGCTGTGCACAGTGTGATGGAAGGCAGTGGCAGGGGAGTGCAAGCCAGAGAAGGAAGCAAGCCTCAATTCCCAGCCATCCTGCCTGCAACTCTCCCCTCGCAAACAGCTACAATTCCCATCCCCGGCAGGAATGCCGGCAGCACAGTGCAACAGCGGCGCAACTTACCACGATCTCTACCCCACGTCACATCTCTCCTCTCAGCAGCTCGCATCTTGCTCTGCCTCGGCTCCACCTGCAACACGACTATGGCCTTCTGTAAGGACTGTTACTGAGGGAACTTACAACTTCCTGTCGCCAGTCGCCTTTCCACTGCAATTACATTGACAGCCTGCCTCGCTTCACCTATTCCATGAATTAGTGCTCCTAAAATTATCATGTTCTCATAACATATTTATTTGATTAACACATGGCGACAGTGTCATAATTTAATGGTAGTACAGTACACGGTGACGTTATATTTCATTGGTTAATAAATATAAGTAATATCAGTATTTTTTATGTCAAGCTTGATGATGTTATATTGATGGGTAACATGTGGTGACGCTATAATATTTCCTTAAGTAATGCATGTCGACGTTATCGATGTCCATTTGCAATATTGTTACATAAAACATGAAATAATGCACGTTTAGAAACTTTTTATTCATTTGTGTGTCCTGGCAATTGCCTACTTCCGTTCCATTTGCTACTGGGGCATTGCTGTATTTCGCTATAGGCAATTTCAAACCTGAAAAAAACGTATAAGCATTTTCCATAATACAATTACGTCCATTCTTTAAATAATGGGGTTCGTATCCCTGAATATTGTTTCTATGACAGCTGTACTCGTATTTGCGGTTATATAAGAGTGATTTGCCTTAATATGATTTTCTCATTTCTTTGCAGTAATTGCCAAACGTCTGTTTTCTCTCCTATATGTCTTGGTTGAATAAGTGGAACGTTTCCAAATATCGCTTGATATTTACACCCTAAGATATGGTGTATTATTAATGTTATACATGAAACTGAGAATAAAACAATCAGATAATTCAAAGTTCTCATGTCCGTGTTCCTTAAAACACAAACGCACACTTTATGGGGGGGAAAATTCCCAGTGAATGTAAAAAATGTTAACAGAAAAAATTACTGAAAACCCTAGAAAGACATAACGTGTCCCGTTAGAAAAAAACAGGACCTCGTCTTACGTGCACCGTTGAAAAAAAGCAAGAGGTAGGTTCAAATTTTCTTTTGATATCCTGGAAACAAGGGCGCATATATAGGATAAGTCTAACGGATCCGGACCCTTCCTGAAAACCAGCACGTTATGCCGCAATATCTAAATTATGACTTTTTTTGTAACAAGTTGATAACTTATGTTCTGTCCTTCTGGAAAAATTGAGGACCTTTGTGGAAAAACGACTCCAGTCAGCTAGAGTCACCACTACTTACACCAATTGCAAATTCTGAATCTCCAAGTTGTGTTCTCTGTTCTCTTAAAAAAAATTGTTTTCCTCGGACAATCATAGATGGAGTTAGGTGCAAGTATTTCAATAATTTTTTTAAGTGGTTGGTCCAGAGAACATACTCCTTGAAACCTAAAGTATTTGTTTGTGATCAAGATACGCCATATTGATTGCTCGTAGTAATCAGCTGTCTGTAAATCACTAGGCTTTGTGTTTATTTTTATACCACGAACTAAAATTAAAACTNTTGCTCGTAGTAATCAGCTGTCTGTAAATCACTAGGCTTTGTGTTTATTTTTATACCACGAACTAAAATTAAAACTAATGGTATTTGTCCTTGAGTTCTTGTAAAGAGAGAGAGGAAATGTGACAAGAGTAAGAGGTCCAAACTAGTAGCAAAAAGGAGAAGAAAAAGTAGGTTAAGTTATGCGTGTAGAGGTTGAGAAAAAAAATTGATGAGATCGTAATTTTGCTCCCCATCAGTACACACTATTGGGAAATGATAGGATCTAAAGTGTACGTATAACATANTTGCTCGTAGTAATCAGCTGTCTGTAAATCACTAGGCTTTGTGTTTATTTTTATACCACGAACTAAAATTAAAACTGATGGTATTTGTCCTTGAGTTCTTGTAAAGAGAGAGAGGAAATGTGACAAGAGTAAGAGGTCCAAACTAGTAGCAAAAAGGAGAAGAAAAAGTAGGTTAAGTTATGCGTGTAGAGGTTGAGAAAAAAAATTAATGAGATCGTAATTTTGCTCCCCATCAGTACACACTATTGGGAAATGATAGGATCTAAAGTGTACGTATAACATANAATGAGATCGTAATTTTGCTCCCCATCAGTACACACTATTGGGAAATGATAGGATCTAAAGTGTACGTATAACATATCATGTTTAAATTAAAAAACTACTAACATGCATGCCGGAGGGCCCTCAGAACTGTGCAGGGACTCACGTTGGCGTGCTGGGATTTGGAGGCCTTTCAGAAAATTGATGAAAACAAAATTGTGCATGAACTGGCGAAACTAGTCTACTCACTCTCTCGCACAGACCAGCGACGTAAGTTATCCAGCTCCAGAAGAGTTCTGCAGACTGCGGATGTCACAGTGGCACAGGAGCGAGAAGTTACTGCCACTCGACGTCGACGAGGAGAGCAACTAGATAAAGTTCTTAGTTGTATTGACAATCTCTGCTGTGTGACGTTTGGAAAATTGTGGACGGCTTATGAGTTGAACTGAATTATGCACAGCTCATTCGTCCAACGGTGCATAAATATGTTCACGCTACGAATGCATGGAGCATACATCCACGTTGTAAAAGTGACTCGTAGGAGACAAGTTTATGGGAGGCACTACAAATAACCAAGAAACAGCAATCTTACAGACGTGTGTTTACCAACTTCCTGGGCGTATATTTTCTTGCGCTGTAAATCTGTACACTTAATTACGACGAAAGGTATTTTGAAAAATGAAAGCACCACTCCAGCAAAACATTTGTACACAATGTTGGTAAAAACCTTGCTTTGTTTTTCTATGTTGCCTTCCAAAAACCTTTCAGTTAACGTATTTGTCAGTAATTTATGTCGCACGTCCTTTTAACACGAAATCTAACTGACGTCTCGCGACACACTCAAGCCAGCGGCTCTCGTTGAAACAGCGGAGGAGTTCATAAATAGTGTGGCACAACACCTGGAAGGTACGTGATCTGTGGAACGTGATCTATCGAACTATCACGCGAGTGCAGTACAAAAGTAAACCATTCAATGCCGAACCGTTGAAACATCAGTTAGGCAACGTACGTCGGTACAATCGCTGATGCAGCCAATCATAATTACCACATTACAGCAATTACTAGGCACCACGCAACTGTTTTTTGGTTATAATAAAAGTTCTAAGAGATTTCATTTTGATAACTGAGCCAGTAGAGTGTGAGCTACTCGGGCCAAACAAATGAATAAGATAAGGTTCTGTCGCTGCAGGTTGAGTCGCTGCTCGCTCCCCNAGTGTGAGCTACTCGGGCCAAACAAATGAATAAGATAAGGTTCTGTCGCTGCAGGTTGAGTCGCTGCTCGCTCCCCCCCGGCGGCTGTAACCGGCGTGTCTCAGCCGCACGGTCAACATGCNACTCGGGCCAAACAAATGAATAAGATAAGGTTCTGTCGCTGCAGGTTGAGTCGCTGCTCGCTCCCCCCCGGCGGCTGTAACCGGCGTGTCTCAGCCGCACGGTCAACATGCTGGCGGTTGTCATGGCGACGAGCGCAGTCGCTCCGCTGCCCGGCCCTAGCTCTTACCTCCCCCCGCCGTCTCCTCGACCGCTCAACAACCCAACCCTACTTGTGCACACCGCTACAGTATCCTCAACTACGCCTCTCGCGCAACGCCAGCCAGAGTGCGTTCTATATCAAGCATCCTGGTGATCGCTACGAGAAGCTATACTATCACTTAAATAACACACATTCATTCAAACTGGTACAATAATATCATGCCATTAATTTAATTGGCAATCAAAATAATTAAAATATTTGCTTTACTCAAATACGCGTGGAAGTTAGATCTGTACATATTGTAAAACTCAATTTCTCTCTGTCTGCCTGTTAGTGAGCTTATCACTCGAGAACCACTTATGCGATTTACGTGATTTTTTTTTAAATTCATAGCTATGTTCTTTGACCATGTTTTAGTATATATTTTGTTACGTAAAGTAACATAACGAATAAGCAGCGACGATAATAGTGAATCAAGTCGGAAAAAAGTTTGCCGCCAGCGCGCTCTCTTGCAATACGCTGACTAAACCGTTAAAGAGGGAACAATATCACGTAGTAAAGAATTGTGCAGAATAAAAATACCTAAAAAGAAAATATACTCCACGCTAGCATATATCTATCTATAACAGAGAAATACTAATAAGCGTGTTTGCCATTTAATTTCTCAATAAATAAATACATAATATTCAAGCTGTTGTTTCCCCATTAAAAATGTAATATTTATCAAAGAAAAAATGATATTAGAACTGTTAAAGGAAAAAAACCTAAACAATAATTCTATAGTCCACGCGAGCGTAGCCGCGGGTACACATACTGTACTATGAATTATAAATAGAGATGCGGAAATTTCGCGAGTTGATTTAAGGAGAAGTTGAAGTTTATCGACATGTACGTATGATAAAGTTGCATATTGTTAGACACGCCCCGGACGACGTTCAACCACTAACGAGCCTGTAGAGAAAACAAGGAGCGAATGCCGTGCTACGTGGTCGGTGGTAAGCAACAGCCAATCAACAACCAGCTGAGGCCCAAGTACACAAAGCACTGTGGAGTCTAGTTTGTTGCCGAACCAATCTGCGACCTTGCCGGCTCTTTCATTATACAATATGAACAACTAGGTAAGTGTAATTAGCTAAGTAAATGGCACATTGTATCAGGCGAACACCACACGTCATCAGTTCAGGCATAGCAAAAATAATGCGCTTCTGGCGATATGGTCGTTTTGGCATTGTTGGGGGTTGGTTAGAGGTCAGTTCACGTCTGTTACAATGGTGCAGTTATCTAACAACCTTTATGTATACGAGAAGATATGCACATTACAGATACTTTACTGAGCAACACACCTTAACGGGTACAACTGTCGCTAGCTGATTAGTCTCAAGAAACTTTAGTTATTGCATGATTTATATCCAAGCATAATAATTTTTGTATAAATAAAAGTTGGCAAGATTATAAAATCGTGTGGAAAAATATTTTTTGCTCTGATATATATTTTTGATACATATATTACTTTCTTAAAATATTATCATCAACATGTATAATTATCATTCATACAATCAATTTAATTAAGTTATCACACGACCGAATAAATAAAAAATAAGAATTATGATACAATGGAATCTGTTTGTATGGAACCTCTATAAAGAAAAATCTCTACGTATGGAAATAAATTTCCGACGTCTTAATTTTTTGAACATAAACCTCTATTTATGGATCGACGGCGCGGCGATTTTTCTAGGATATTCTGCGACTACGCGCGCTACCCTTCCTGGTGCAGCTTGACAACCCCATTATGCAGCAGGATAATGCCCTGCCTCACAGCACGGGTATCTCTGATCTGCCTTCTTGATGTCAACATGTTTCTTGGCCAGCAACCTATCGCCTATCGAGAACGTTTGGGACCAGAATGGACGGAAGCCTTGGCTAGCGGCAGCTACGGCGGATTTGGAGGGTCAGTTGCACCAGCTAAGGCTGGATCTTACTCAGAAGAACATCCGACGTCTGTATGTCTCCATGTCCAACAATATCGCCACCTGTCTCCAGTCTACGGGTGGGCCAACACCATACTGAGTGCATCCGGCAAGTGTTTGTGCCCTGCAATACATGCATGGTGTGGTACAATATTTTGGTGTTTACTGTATACATATTATCATGTCCTGTGCCCGTACTCGCGTGCCCCTGCGATGGCACTTTCAGGGTGAAGAATATTTTTATAAATTAGTGTATTTATCTTGAAACTCCTCTGCGGGCTGTACTGTGTATGTAGGTACAATGTTTCAAGATATTGGTGACAAAATATTGGAGTTGAATTACAATAAATGAAGGCAGCCACAGTTTAGACAGCGTGTAATAGACCACAACGTGAAGGCAATCTTAAAAGTCTTTCACAAAATAAAGTGTGTTTTTTATTAAAATAATTATTGGCACAAATTTAACTAAGTGATTATTTTCAATTGTGATATTTGTCTTTTATAGAAAGTATTTTAGTAGTTCCTGGAGGTAAAGCCGGTTTGAGGTAGTATCCAAAAAATTTAAGATGGTTTAAAATAACAATGAGCTTTTCTATAATTTACACAGTCAGTATTTCTGTGATTGCAAAATCATTGATACTGAACATAAGAGATATGTGAAAATTTATCTATTCAATAATTTGATAGCTAAAGAAGAATGTAGGTGCTTAGTAACTCTTTATTTTCCAGACGGAAGTACTTACTACTTGATTTGTTTCATGTTCTGTTCAGGTAATTTTTATGAGCAAGATTACATCCACGCATGTCAGCAAGTTCATCACGTATATTGACACTAAGCTTACATTCGGGACACTGCCGTTGTAAAATTGCGGCAGATGTCTATAAATAACACTGCCATGATGCCTTTGCTAGAAGTAGGGGAAAATTGATTAGTATTTTTTGGCCCAACAATTTAAAATTTATTAACATTAATACATAAAGAAACACACAAGTGTTTCATTTCCACACCACATGAAGGCACGGCATTGACTTCAAGAGATGATTACTCGAACAGCACTAAAGTCAAATATATGGGACATTAAAAAAAATATTTTCGTAGGTGGAATAAATATTTTAAACAAAAACTACGCCCAACTAACGGTAGGTGTAAAGCGATTCTTAAAAGAAAAGAAAACATATTCAGATAAATCTGTGAGATTGTACCGAGGTGTGTATCATGGTTGTTAATAATATGTTTGCTTTCAAAAATATACAATATACTGAAAGCTTGGCATATGTACAGCATATAAACGCCATTTTAAATCGGTTAAAAACTATGCTAAAAGTGAGAGAAATCACCTCAGTGTCTGGTAAATAAACAAACAAATACAGTGCTCATAAATTATGTTCTAAAATCAATAATCAACTGAACAACAAAACATTATGCTGTGGACACTTACGTAAAGATTATAATATTCTTCTGCTACCACAATGCCAGACACTATTAATCCACTTGGTATAATAAATAATTGATCAATTGTTTGGAAGTTTGACCAGGCAAATGGGACACCATGTAAATTTTACCTAGGAATTGATTCTAGTAATAATAGATTTATTATTTAATTATTTAATGTTCAGAGGTAGACATAAATCTAATAAATGAAAATAGTATGAAATTGCAGTTTCAATATAGCTCTTTTAATAAAACAAATTGAATGTGCAGACAAAAAAAATTTACTCATGGATTAAATATTCAATTAATAATTGCGATATTCAAAAAGGAATTAAATCCGTCTGGATTTCACAAAGGTGAAATGCGTATGGCCCTGGAAGCCTTGAAAACCCCGGAGTGCACACCGTACTATCTATCTTACTTTAATTTGCAATACGAATAAGTATTTTGGATTACTTGGCTTAATGATTCACATTTAAAAATTTATACATGGCAAATAAATATTTCAATCATATTTTACATTACAAACGTTTTAAGAAATGAGTCCAAGCCATTATGATGTAGTTATGTAGTAACATGGTAACGTGGTCCAGATGATAACAAGACTAACAAGAAAAGTTCCATGCAGCTAAGAAGCTGGAGACTGGTGCAAAAGTAGTACCGGAAGGCTGAAGCGATGAATAGTTGAAATAATACTTCGAATGAAACTTCAAATGAAACTTGCAATATATCTTCGTCCAAAACATGATCACTCTGGAACACATGAACAAGAAAGTTCCCAGAAAATTAATTACTTTTTCCACAGTCAATAAAACATGGCATGCACTACCAGAGAATAATGGATGCTGTACTCACCCATCTCGAAGGGAAGGGATGAAACTGCATAGAAACACTAAAGATAAATCATAAAAATTAAATATCCTACAAAATTACTACTAACATTGCACTATTCTACGTGATACATCTAGAACTAAATAAACTGCTGCAGGGAATAATCTGCCTGCAGCAACCTTCTCGAACACGGGAGCACACGGCGAACACATCATGTCGCGACCACGTCTGTGCAGAGAAAAATTGGTACCATAAAATAATTTTTCTCGGAGGGAAATATTCTTTGCGGAAAACGTTTATTTACGTCTGCTGAGCGAAGTTTCGTATAGGCTGCGGAAGAAGGAATGTCACGCTATGTGAAGGAGAGAATTGCATTGGTGTAGCCCTGCATGCCAGTCGTGCCAACTCGATAAAGAGAATGCCTTTTACACATCACTTACTTTATCACCTCATTAAGCATTGACTTCGTTTCCGCAATAACCGCACCGAAGTCAGTCAGGGTAAACTTTCGTGAATGAAGCACCGCTTACTTTTAAACTGTATTGGTATTTGCACGAGCGCATTCCAGAAGACTGTGGGTAAGAAATGGGCATTCATTAACTTCCTTTGTTCTAGTTATCACAACTCTCGCAATATAGTCGCACGTTCTCTTCCCGAGGTCGGCTTTAAACTCGGTTTAAAACGAGAACAGTCACTGTGAGTTTACTCTTTGACCTGTATGTTAGTTCTGTAAATCATACTTCTGAAAATGTTTCCATAAATTGTAAATAGTATTAACGAGTAGTGACAAAGCATTTTATAGAAGTTATAAAAATGCGAAAGTAAATTTTTCGGGGAAAATTCGGTAGCGGCAGAATTTATTATTTGCTTACGTGTTACCAAAAAACAAGTACTATGAAATAACACATGTAATTAAATACAAAATTTCTGTAAAACCGTATTGTTTATAATTTTATCTTGATGATTGGTGTAGGATTGCAGAAGTACAGTAACGACATGATTGAAAATCTCACAGGTATTTTGATTGCTTCAATATCTTCTAGATAATTGCGTATTTTACGTTTTGGTTTTAACTCAGCCAAGTGGTCAACAATTGGAACGTCACAGTGAACCTGTTAGTGCGATGTTTCTTCGTACAAGTTGGGACGATGCTTCGGCACAATATACGTAGATAATCGCACATGTACTAGGCCACAAACGCCTGGCTGAACGCAGTTACGGAATACTTTGATCTGAACTCGGAGATTTGCGTTTTCTGACAGGTAACACAGCTGCAGTGTTATGGAGACTTACATGTTTATTATGAAGTCCGTGTGTTTGTACATGGCATTCAATTTTTTTAATCGAGTGTGAAAGATAATACTTTAGTTTTGATTAATGATTATATAACTCAGGTCATTAGGGCTTCCATGATACGTAAACTGAATCTATAGTGTGAATTATTTGTCTGCATACAGCGAAGTTAAAATTTTAGAGAGTGGAAAATATATTGCGTATACTGGTTACGTACTAAATACACAGTATATACTTTTTGTTCCAGTTAGTTTTCTTTGATCTGAGATGAGAAAAGTTGTAACTATTTGTGCAAAACCTTTATCACCGTGTAGATGTCAACGGTTAATCGAGCATTTTTGAAAGCCTGGCTTAGGATCTACTTTCCCTTCTCATTGTGTATCCGTCCACGATTTTTAATATAAACATTGCCATGGGCCTCATCACTATAGTCGTGCGTCATTCGAGAGAAAGTGTAGAATTGTCAGGGAACTAAATATGCATATTACTAATATTCAGATTCGTGCACTTACAGTATATAATACGTGTTTAAAACACTGACTTGGGTTGCCATAAAATCAAACTACATACCCTTACTGCAGTATCAAGTCTAAAAACTATTTTATAAATCCGCTGCTTACTGAGAGCCGCATGCCAGCTTGTACATGCAGTTCACGGTAAAGTGAGCACTTGTTGAAGAACTCATTTGCAATATTAGTCAATGAATATATTTTATTGTGGCCTTAGACGTTAACTTTCAAGTCCAGTGAAATATATACACAGTGTTTGTTACTTTGATGGCAATATTTATTTTTAAAAGTGGCGGAAGAATAAAAAATGGCTGATAGGAAAGTAACTAGGGCCTTAAAAGTGCTCAGTTTACCGTTAACAGCCGCTAGTGTACATATACTGTTTAGTAATGGCAATGATTTTTTTTTCAAAGGTTGATTTAAAAAGCGTATACACGGGATGGCATGATGTTTATTTGATGAGTTTGCACTGATCTCCTTGATGATGTGCAATGCTAAGCGACGTATTGTAGGCCGCGTGACGTCATGTTTGCGGCAGAGGCAGGTGTCTCTCTACGCCGCCGGCTGCCGTCAAGTGCTGTGAGCTGCGGGTCGAGTTCGAATTGTGAAGCGCCAACTTTGTCGAGGGAAATCGATAACCGCTGGGCCGAGTGTCGTCGAGTTTCCCGGGCGTGTAGAGCAGGAGGAGAGAGGGGGTGGGGTGGGGTCTGTATAATGGAGCGGAGCGTGTTACAGCCCTGGTCTGCTCTTTCACCAGTCAAATGGTCCGTGCAAGCTGTGATCGCCACATCCGTCACGCTTCTTCGCCAGCTGGCAGTCAACTTTAACCCTAGCCGTCACATTTTAGTCACCAATAATTCCCATTACTTGATTATGCACCGAACTGGATAGTAGGAATGGTTACTGCGTTAGAATTTTGTCCGAAACTTTATGAAATTAAAACAGAATATTTTATAACAATTAACTCTTTTCAGACCGGCGACGCTATATGGGAATATTTTTATTTACTACGGCGTATCTCTTTGAAAGTTGGCTGCAGTTGTCAAGTGGCGTCATGAATAGACTCCACAGGATGTTCACAATGTGGCTGGCTTCCGGTTTTCTTAGCATCGCTGGCTCTTTCACTCCCATTACTGTGCAATATAATGTAGATGGCGCCACACAAATGTTGACACTTGGAGGTTTAAAAAGTTTTGCTAGCAAGTTTATGATAGTTTAAAAATATGAAATAAGAATTTTAATGACTTTACAATTTTGTTTATGTTTCTTTATAGTGGTCTGCATAAGGTTAAATACGAGGTACGCAGGTTAATTTCGATCCATCGTTATTCTTAGAACCATGTCGAGAGATGTAAATAATGCTGCAAAGAGAACCTGTTGATATATAACAACTGCAACCTTCTTTTCCTTCGAAATGTGCGTAATGCATTGTACATACAGTTCGTAGGTTCGAATCGACCTCAAATCTAACCTTGTTAACAGCGTTGATAGATCCGTGCTTTTGACAAAGTGGTCAAGTTACTTTCCAGTGAACTGTACTTACCCCTGCTACAAGATTCTACTGGCCAATGACAGGTCATTGTCTCCCCCCCCCTCAATTAGTTTCCCGTCACCGCACCAGACGACATTGCCTCTCCTCTTGAATTAGAAGTTTTTACTTTATGTATACCATTTCTACCACGGGTTATTATGCCATGTCTCGTTAGTGAAAATTTTTCTCCTTCGCAGTATACGGATCAATTTTCTCTACATATTTTCATTAAACTCAGTTACGAGTTTCTCATTAAGAGTGTAAAACCAATAGAAAACAACTAGTAATTTCAGTGGGAATCACACAGACAAAGCAAAATTAATAGTTTGTGACAGTAACTGTACAACGCACAAAAATGCATATCTTTCCATTTCTTTGTCAATTGTAAGGCCAAATAACCTTTACAGTAATATCAGAATACGTTTGCAGGGAGGATTGTGAAACATTTCTGGCTTTATTTGGTAGTAGCAAAAAGCTATGTGTACAGCACAGAGGTAGTGTGATAATAAGAAAGGAAACATGATCATCGTAAACTTGTGTGTGAGCACTAGGAGGGGCAGAAGTCTATCTAATCAGTCATGATATCTCACCAACAAGAACTGGATCAATATACAACTTGTATCGTATAATATGAACAGTTACGTTCACGCGTTATTAACGGCCCATGAAAACAAAAATTGCATGAATGTAAAATCAAATAGCAAGCATTTTAAGCACTCTAAATAATAAGTAATGACGTTAACCTAAACTAGAAGTTAGTGATATAACTAATGAGCCTACTTACCTCAACATGGGTGCAATTCATTTTTAAATAGTTTCTTAAAAGCTGAGTTGGTAGGTAGGAGTTGTCGTTTCTTTGAAAGCAATTTCATTATAAATGAAACTAGAAACTATGCAACAGTAGTGAGACAATTACAAATACACACGTGCCTTACCGGGACTCGTATCCAGAAACCTCACACCATGAGCCAGTGTGCAATCAGTAGCATTCAGACGTCGCATTCCAGCATCAACTTCGAATTTTATCAGTCTAATGTTTCGAATGATAGGGTTTACTAACCTAAAATATTTATAAGACCGTCATTTTGAAAATAGGTGACTGCGCCACTTAAAAAATGTAAGTTTGCATGGCCTTCCATAGCGCTACTTGTGTGAAGAATTAGGTGAAAATCGGTTGATTGGTCCCTGAGTTATGACATATAAAACAGCCATATTTTTCATGTGACGATCTCATAAATGGAGGGCAAAAGTTTATGTATTAGTACATTTAATGGTTGTACACTACCAGTATAAATAGTTAAGGTAAAATCGATGATAAAGTTTAAAAGATATAACACACTAAGCTTAAATTATTTTATACCCGCCATTCTGAAAATAACTGTCTGTCATACTTTAAAATATACAGAATGTTTGGAACTTAAACGTTCAAACTGCGGGGAGTGATTCCTTATAAAAAATAAAGTCAAAAATATACAGGACACCGTATACCTAAAATGAATATTAAAGGAGACATGAGCCTACGAAAATTGGGTTTTGAAAAAGTATTTTTTCCGAATGCCTTGTACAACGCCTACAAAGTTCTCAGCAGGAAGATTTTTTATGCTTCCCATGTTGCAGAGACACATGCGTAGTGCTGGCCGTCCTCGGTCTGTGCTCACTGTTCGGCTTGAGGAAGTGATACGTCAGCACATCAACGACATGCCCTCCACTAGTACATGCTCCATAGCGCGTCAAATGGGCGTGTCCCATTCAACCGCGTGGGACGTACTGTGGGTACATCGCCGCCATCCCTACCGCTGGCTAGAAGTACAAGGCATTCAGCGAAAATACGTTTTCAAAACCCTATTTTCACCTTTTATATGGCCTACCGCTGTACAACTTATTCTCAAATTTGATAAGGATGGTTTAATTGTTTCCAGAGATATGGCATCAAATTTAATTTTTATTGTAGGTCTAACTATCAAAATGGCAGAGAAATGAGGCTCTGTATAGGAAATCGTGACGTATGCACAACTGACAGAAAACAAAAAGTTGCAATTTTTTTCGTTAATAAAATATAATGAGCTAAAATATTTATACATCCACCATTTTGAAAAAAAGTGCCCGGCCTACTTAAAACAAACTATTTTCACCACCTTCTGCAGTACATATTGTTTGCCAAATTTGGTAGTAATCGGTTAATTAATTCCCAAGATATGCCACAAAATGGCGAGCAAAATATTCTTTGTGTTGATACAGTCTATAGTTGTTATATATACTGCCAGAATACAAAGTAAGTCGCAATTAAACAAGTAGGTATATAATGAATCGATTCCTACCAAATGGGGCAAACAAATGGTACTGCGGCAGATAATGGAAAAGTGCATGTGCTTCAGACACTTATTTTCAACATGGCGGCCACATAGGCATAATATCTAAGAATGCTATAGCGCCATAATAATGGAATAAATTCCAACTGAACTTTATATGCTGGCAGAAGATTTTACAACTATGAACTCAATCTAAACGAATAATCTTTTGTCCACCATTTTGTAAGATAGTATCACACAAATAAATATAGTATTTATATCATATCTTAGGAAACAATTTACCGATTCCTATAAATTTGACAAACAAGTAGTACTCTGGCGGATGATGTAAAAATGTATTTTTTAGTACATCAGGCACTTATTTTCAAAATGGTGGACGTATAGTTATTTTAGCTTAGAGCACTATATCGTCGAGATCATGTAATACATTCCAACTTATCTCAGTATGCTGGCAGTAGATATTACAACTATCAACTATATCTCAACAAAGCATACTTTTTCCATTATTTTGTAAGATAGCATTATATGAGTAAATTTTGTTGTCATATCTTGGGAAAGAATTAACCGATTCTTACACAATTTGGCAAACAAGTAGTACTGTGGCAGATTATGTAAAATAATATTTTTTAAGTATGTCCAAAAATATTTTTCAAAATGGCGAGAATATAGGCATCCTACTTAGTGTACTTTATCTTCGAAAACATGTAATCAATTCCAACTTAATTAAGTATATTGGCAGTTTATATTACAACTATCAAATGCGTCTACACGGAGCATCTTTTGTCCGCCATTTTGTAATATATACCACATGAAAAAATATAATTTTTATCAAATATCTCGGGAACCAATTGACATTTTCCTACCAAATTTGCCAAACAATTTGCACTATAGCAGGTGGTGTAAACTGCTATTATTTAAGTAGGTGGGCACTTAGTTTCAAAATGGTGGCTATATAAATTGTTTAGTTCAGTATATTTTATGAAGAAATAAATTCCAACTTAAATTTGTATTCTGGCCGTATCTATTACAACCATTAAATTTGTCATATTAATCTGCCATTTTTTAAGTTAGCCCCACAATAATGATATAGTTTTTATTTCATATCTTGGGAATCAATCAACCTATTGTCGCCAAATTTGGCGAAGAAGTTGTACTGCAGCAAACCATATAACGCCCTAAAAATGTCGGTCATGTAAATATTCTGTCAGTAAAAGCTACCATTCGAAACAATAGACTGATTAAATTAGAAGTTGATGCTGGAATCCGACCTCCGTAATGCACTTGATTACACACTGGCTTATGGCACTAGGTTTCCTGGGGTCGAGTATCGAGTACGGCATAATTCCCTCACTACTGTTGCATATGTATCTGGTTTCATCTCTAATGATATTACTTTCAACGAGACGACAAGTCCTCCCTACCAACTCAGTTTTTAAGAAATTATTTAGAAATTAATTGCACATATGATGAAGAAAGTAGGCTCGTTAGTTATATCACTAACGTTTTGCTGCATACTCGCAAAGGCACGGACTTGCATATTAGAAACACATTTTCTTGTGTGACGCATGAACAAAGTGAGTCGGTCCGTAGCAATGTCCATCTTACGTAACCAGAAGGATACAAATAAGAAGGTAAGTAAGTATGTACTAAGCAGGACTTTCAAAAGTACTGAATTAGCCCTGAACAGCTTATACCTGAAACACTTACTGGCCAGAAGTTACGTGCATGTATGTTGTAGTATGTATATTAAGTTCAACAACATGGTCTTGTATAGTCCGAGTTGTCAATTATTTGTAATTATCCATCAATTACAACAAATAACACATTTTAACGTTCACCGAAAAATACCGTATTTATATCTCTAATGATTTTAGTGACACGTTTGCAATGCAGTTAGTACTGTGCCAGATTTCATACTTAAAATTATTTCATTCCGCCACAGAAATCATGCTTAGCTTACATAAATGCTATTTAATTATGAAACGACGGAATACAATAAACTCAGTGAGAATTCAACATTTAAAAGAAATTATAATTCTGATAATCTGATTCGAAGGGTCTGCGCCAAATTTGTGGTTTTCTGGAGAAACGCTGTACAAATAATTCAGTGATATTATTTTCTGAGTTAACATTCAGCTCTGAATTAAATTTAATCTATTCAAATATTAGTCCTTCAAGAAACTACTTTATAATACTCAAATTGTCTGGATACATGCAGTGATTAATTTCTATCAGCCTACTTTCCGAAATAAAGAAAGCCTTACTAGANCCCCCCCATACCCCTTCTAGACCTTTTTTTTTTTACAATTTTTGAACACGTGAACCGAATGTCACCAAACTCGGTACACATATAGTACTAAGGAAGGACGCCTTACTTTTAGAGTTTTTGACCACGCCGGGCACTTACTTTCAAAATTGCTGCCATTGTAATATTTAGTTTGATATGTCACATCTCGGAAACCATTCAACCTATTTAATCCAAATTGTGTATGCTAACAGCGCAAGTTGTAAGCGTTGAGTTCGGAGGTGAATATTGTTTCGGTCCGCCATTTTGAAAGATAGCGTCATATGTAAAAAAATAACTTTTATGTTATGTCTCGAAAACTACTCAACCAATTTTCATCAAGTTTGTCACGTATGTAATACTATGACAGGCCAGGTTAATGTAAGTAATTTAACTTAATTAGGCACTTACAGCGGCCATACAAATATTCTAGGTATATTTGGTATAATTACTATATCGTTTGACCAATTTCAACCAAATTTTTAAGCTGTCAGTATCTATTAAAAGCATCATAAAAGCCAAAAACCAACCACATGTCTAAGCTATTTTGTAAGATAGCGCTATAAGAATTAATGAAGTTTTCTGTAATATCTCGCGAAACAATGGACAGATTGCTACTAAATTTGGCAAACAAGTAGTACTGCGGCAGTTTATATATTCAAATATGTTTCAAGAATCTCAGACACTTATTTAAAAAATGGCGGCAATCTAGCTATTTTATTACAGTATGACGTTATATTGGCAATATTCATATTCAATAAATAACAACACTATCTTCGAAACCATGTAAACAATTCCAACTTAACTTTTTATGCTGCGAGCACATATAAGAAACATCATATGTGTCTACACATAGTCTCATTTGCCCTCCATTTTGTAAGATAGTGCCACATGAATAAATAAAACATTTATGTCATTTCGGGAAACAGTTGACCGATTCCTACCAAATATGGCAAATACGTAGTACTGCGGTAGGTAATGTTTTAGGTCTATCAGACACTTATTTTCAAAGTAGTGGCCATATAGCAATTTCAGTTTTGTATATTATATATAATCGAAACCATGTGATTAATTCCTATAAAACTTTGTATTCTAGCTGTATAAATAACAACCATGAATTGCGTCTACACAAAATCTCTGTTGTCCACCATTTTGTAAAGTAGTATCACATGACAAATTAAAATTACACGATATCACCGAAAAACAACCTATTCCTACCAAATTTGGCAAATAAGTAGCATGGTGGCAGGCCATGTAAACTAATAAACTTTGAGAGGGTCACACACACATATTTTCAAAATGTCGGCAATATAAAAAATTTTAGCTCAGGTATTTTATCTACGAAACTTCAAAACAAATTTCAACTTAATTTTTATGCTGACACTATCAATTATACCCATAAAAATTGCCTATACAAAGCCTCATTTCTCCGCCATTTTGTAAGATAGCTCCACATGAAATAATAAAAAAATGTTGTTGTACCTCGGAAAACAATTAACCGATGTGTGTAAGTGTGTATGTATTTTATTTTCCGAATTGCGCCTATACAAATCATTTAGCATAGTTATGATAGCATAAAAAAATTCACGAAATATTGCTACAGTAGGGTATGTAAATTAACATGTGTTATGTGCGGCAGGCATGTTTGATTGGGGTTTACTTGAATAATTAAGATAAATAGGTTGTATCTATGAAACGTTCAACAAACGTCAGCAACATTTTGTACGCAAACACAGTATTAATCAGAAGCATCATTTATGCATACAGCAATCCTCTTTTGCAGAATTTTTGCAAAATAGTGTCAGGTGAGCAAATTGAACATTTTCCCATATTTCTGGAGCAATTCAACTTATTTCCACCAAATGTTGCACAACTACAGAAGGCCATGTAAAGTTACATATATAAATAGAGTCAGGCATTTATTTTTGAAATCGCGGCCATATAAATATTTAGATATGTTTTGGCATATCTATTTAACAATTAAACCAAATTCAATAAAAATTAATGTTAATAATATTTATCAGAAACATCCTATACAGAAACTATTTTTAGGCAGTTTTTATAAGATATCCCTTTTTTTTTTTAATAAAGTTTTTTTGCCATATCTCCGAACCAATCAACCGTTTTCCATCAAATTTTTCACACAAGAGGCGTTATAGTAGGGCGTGTGTTTAGTCGCTCAGACACATATTTTCAAAATGATGGCCGTACTTTCAGGTTAGTGAACCGTATCATTCAA
This sequence comes from Clitarchus hookeri, assembly GCA_002778355.1. Taxonomy (NCBI): domain Eukaryota; kingdom Metazoa; phylum Arthropoda; class Insecta; order Phasmatodea; family Phasmatidae; genus Clitarchus; species Clitarchus hookeri. The sequence goes on along the minus strand of NQII01004337.1, from coordinate 138,997 downwards.
AACATTAGACTGATTACAACCGAAGTTGATGCTCCGTATCATACCTCCGTGATGCAGTTGATTGCGTGCTAGCTTAATTATACGATTTTTTTTTTCTGAATTCGTATCCTGGGTAAGTCATTAGTGTATTTTAATTGTCTTGGTACTGTTTCAAATGTTTCTGGTTTCATCTCTAATGACATTGCTGTCAGTGAGACGTCAACTCCTACCTGCCATCTAAGCTTTAAAGAATTTCACTCAAATGTATTTGCACCTGTGTAGAGGAATGCAGGCTCATTAGTTATCAGTAACTTCTTGTTATAACTACGAACTCATATATAATTTTCAAGAGTGCACACTAAATGAGTAGTGACACAGTAAACGATTTGGTAACTTCCGTCATTACAAAATTGCAGCTATACGAAGTGATTACCGACCGCTCAACTGTGCGTTTTGAAATGGGATTACCAAAGTCGGAGAGTGACATTTCTTTAAAGAAACCTTCCACTAAAAAAATAACAGATCATTGTTACATTGGAAGTTTGTTTGTAACTATAAGGCATGCCAGTTTAGGTTAGCTCTAACTCAAGTACACAAAGAGACGTTTCAAACTTTTCTAATATTTCCTAGAAAACCTTAGTCTATGTTTCAATAGCTTGTTTGATTTGAAATTTGAAATGACGCACCAAAACTGCGAAAAAGAAATTGACTGAGTGACAGAACTCAGTAAAACCATTTCGTTTTATCATTACTCTCATACATGAAAAGTAACTTACTGGTCACTTTGAATGTTATTTCTCTTGTTTTACGCTTAACTTGCCAACTGCGTGGCATTTTTGTGAATTATGCTATCATAATAACGCACTTATACTTTCCTGAACATAAAAAATTGTGCGTTAATTTCTTATCAGCTTCAAAATTAACGCTTCATAGTTCANACTTGCCAACTGCGTGGCATTTTTGTGAATTATGCTATCATAATAACGCACTTATACTTTCCTGAACATAAAAAATTCTGCGTTAATTTCTTATCAGCTTCAAAATTAACGCTTCATAGTTCATTTTTTTTTAGAAACATTCTGGTTGTTTAATGTATTTGGAAGTTCGGTTTTCTAAGCTCGCTTGAGCAGGTTGTTGGAAAGTGGAAATGCACGCAGTCTGCAGTGAGCTGTCCCCGCCCCCCTCCCTGTATCTCGCGGCTGAGGAAGTGAAGTGCGGTTATCGTGCACCTACCTGGTGCTTCCACTGCACCGCAGCATCTACCAAACACACATTATCTTGACGGAGCTATTGAACGTTTCCCCAGTATGTTTACCCACGAAAAGAAAATGTATCTCAGACGAGGACGGAACGGTACTTTCAAGATATCACACATGCTATAAATGTTATCTTGAAGCCCTCCAACGTCGTTGAAGAAAGGCATTTCCAAGCTGCTGTATCTTCAAAATTACTACTCGGACATGAGCGAAACTACGATAGCATTGAACCTTGCTACAAACTTGCCGTTAGTAAAATGATAGGACCGCTGCTTAAAGCCCCGTAGGTACATTGTAAGTCAATTCAGAGTCTTGCACATAGAGTCGACAGTGCATTAGAAAGGCGTGTCAGTGAATGATAGCTGAACATGCGGCCGCCTTAAACGTCGCAGTAACAAAACAAGTCTTCACGTCATTTGTAGTGTAGCTGCAAGTGTCATGGAATGTGTTGCAGTGCATCGTGTGACATGTTCGAACAACATGATTCATGGGAAATCTAGTTGCGTGGATGGTAACAGGTGCATACGGTGGAACAAATGCACCGCAGTGCAGTGAGCGCGCGAGGGATGCAGGGGATTTGCGTGCGGTGTCCGCAGTCACCGAGTAGTGAGAGGATGCTGGTGCAGTGCGCCCAGGTGTGTGGGCACGCCCTAGCGGTGGCAAACTTGCCCGCCCGCCAGTTCTACAACTATTCCCCACCATCTATCATTACCAGGGCGAGATAAACTAACTGCACGAACTGACATGTCGTCAGAATGCAGGGCTTGGAGGAAATCCTTAACGGGACGATTCAATACGTGAAATTGTTCCTACTTAAACTAAGTTATCAACGAAGCACTACCCTGAATTGTATTTTTTAATAAGTATTTGTTGCCCAGATTAAAGCATTTCAGACAGAGACAAATAGTCATGCGGTATGAATTAAAAATATATAATGAAATGGGAGAGGGTTTAAGTAAAACAAGAAACACGTAATTTCTCGAGAAATATTTGGAACAGCAGCAGTTGTATGATTCTGAGATATAATGAGGACAGTAAGCGTAATTACTACGGCGTGGCCTCAGCTTGCCTACCCCTCGGTATGACACGGCAAGGTGGAGGGAGTCTTCTGACAGTTGACATTGTCCGCACTGTAGCTACAGACTTCACACAGCAGCACAAGTTATCGCTTGAACTTCGGTGGTTTATGCTCAGTGCTTGTGCAAATACCGCAGTTTTAATCAAAATAAGCTCTAACAGCAACTGCAATAGGATACATCCAGAAAAGTGAAATATTCCTAGGAGGCCTTCGCAAAGAAAGAAAACATTAGGTGCTCGTTTCAGTACCAATATTATAAAATAGTTCATTGTATTAATTTCGCTGCCACGTAACACGTATAAGAGCATTATCGCACGAATAATACACGAATTTATACATTTTTTATACAAGAATTTTGTACAACATAGAAAACGAGAAACGAATGACATACGTGGCGTAATTCGTGCGAGCTGTGCAAGAAGATACCAACCACTATATGACGGCATCACAGCAAACACGCGGCGCTTGAACGTACAACATCTATAGCCGAGTATATTTGGATAAAATATGTGGTAGGCATCAACAAAATGCTTCTGACTTTCGAGCTATATATCGATTAGTCGAACGAGATCATGAAGTCCGGACCATACCTTGGTATATATAGGTTTCCGCTCAGGTTACTTCCTTCTTCGCATTCTCGCCATATGTAATTTGTTCAATTTATTATTCGTGTTGAATCTTACTTCATCCTTGTGATGAAATAGTGTTATATCCGCCATTTTGGGTAAGTTTGTTTGCAGATATTTTCTTTTATTCTGACGGTCCTTTTTTAAGCATTTTTCTTTTTTTTTCTCTACAGCTGATAGCTAAACCTCTTGGCCAACTTTTTCGTCGTTCTTAGGATGTGAGCCACACACCAAATCGTGGCGTGGTAGTTGTAGACCATGACATCTTCTTTTGCCAGCACCGCAGTAACGTCCGTGATGCCTGTTCGACCAACAAGTAACATGCTGCATGTGCTCGGGAGTGCTCCGAACTCTGTCTTCTCACGCCGATGTCTGTTTTACAATCACTTATTGGAACTGTTAGTCTAAAAAATTTATTTTGTTTCAACTTAATTAAAAGAATGTAATGGTGCATTTAAAAAAAAATTGCTGTGAGGAATAATTTTAAATGAAGCGATCGCGGGTACCCGATGATATAGTCATGGCCATAATATAATGTAATAGTTAAACAAAAGGAGATTATAACTTGTTCAATACTCACCAACAAAAAGGTATCTAAAAGAGAGAAGAATAATTTTTATACATTTGCTTCTTATGGTAAGATAGAAAAAATTATATAACTTTTGTAATAAAAAATTTTACTATTGCATTCTTTATTTTATCAATTACCACCCATGGATAATATAATTTTATAACTATAATGCTGTGTTGATAAAAAAAATTATTTCAACACAATATATATATACACACACACACACACNTACCACCCATGGATAATATAATTTTATAACTATAATGCTGTGTTGATAAAAAAAATTATTTCAACACAATATATATACACACACACACACATATATATACAACGTGTTTCTAAAAATCACCAACAAACTCCGGGAGGTGATTCCTTATAAAAAATTAAGTTGAAAATATAAAGGACACATTGTACCTACATGCAATATTAAGGGAGGAATGACCCCTTGAAAATCAAATTTGAAAACAGTAATCTCCCGAAATTACGGAAACTAAGTGACATTAAATGACAATACTCCGAACATTGTTTTCTGTTATTGGGATCCTTAAACTACAGCAAACATGTGTTTATACCTTCCACGGTAATGTAAATAACAGGGGTGGCCACCCTCTTACTGTACGCAACTTTTGTAAGGTCGGGATTTTGGAACGTTTGATACTGGCCTATTGAGCAGTGTCACTTACGTAACAAACGTGGTCCTCTTGTTGCAAGTACGTAGGACCCACCGCTTACGTTCAAACGACACATGAAGTTTCGGTCCAGCGTTACAGTCCGTAACACGTAGGCCACACTAAACACATGAGTCAATGATTGGCTGCTGGGTCCACTGCACAAGTGATGGTGGAAGACATTTAAACACTTTCTGTAAACAACCTGTACCACTAATTTATAGGCTTACAGTACGTATGTAGTATGGTTATTGTATCAACAAATGTTGACCTGTGATGAAATTGATGTTTAATGTTCGAAAGAGATAATTTGTTATGCTTGTGACATAGGCCTGTAAATTTGTGATACAGGTTGTTATGTGAAAAGCATTTACTTGACACCATCAGAAGCAACACTGGTTGTATTATGAATATTTTAAATTGCAAATTGTCATGGAAAACAAAATCATCGCATTACCGTATTTTGTTTATCTCAAATCTACGACATTTGTACAATAATGGTTCCATAAACATCTTTTCAACTCAAAACTTTCAGTGCTGTACCGTAATCCTTTAGAAATCTACATAGGATATTTGTTATTATTCTACTGTTGATATCTTTCATATAATGCTCCGCGAAAGTCAAATAGGACAAAACCAAACTCAAATTAGAGCCGTAAAAAATTAACACCTAGATTATTTGATGAAAAACTTAAGTAACGTATTACTATGCAATTATGTGATAGTTACAGATATATAATGTATTTATGCTTTTCGTAAATCACCTTTTCCTTCAACTGTTGACGAAGAAAAAGAAACGTACTTCAGTTATGTTAAGATATAAACATGTTAGTATAGATCTTGAGTTGGTTGGATCCCCGTGACAGGAAAACTGTTTTTTTCGAATGCCTTGACTCACTTCCTAACCAACATGTATCCCTTCAGAAAGTGATAAATTAAATGTACCGCCTTCAGTTTTTGTTAATAATTTACATAGGTTGCACATGGAAACTGTACAACTCGAGTGTATGCCCTAAGAAAACGAAAATGCCATCTTCGACAGTCAATGTGTCTGTAACGGCGCGTCTTCATTGCCGGATATGTGTGTTGGGTTAGCAATGCCGGTGGCGTATTGCTGGCATCGCGGCAGACAGAGGTGCCCTATCTCCTCGCACCACGGCCTCCCGTCTCAGTACTGCGCCACTGAGCCGTGGCAACCTACTTGGAATGCCTGCCCTGCTCCTCATCAGCTCCACAGACATCCCACACTGGTCTGTATTCACATCCTGATCCTCTCCCGGGGACTTCTTCCTTTCCTTCGTCTGCAGACGCGCCTTTCCTTCCCCTCGCTGGCGAGAGGGATACATGTGGCTGCCGAGACATCCGCTTAGCAAGTGACGTACGCATTGTTTGTAATGGAGTCTTAACCCACAACCTTTGCTTGTTTATAATTATTAAAAGTTTTGAATTGCCGCCTAAAATAACGCCTTTAAAGAAATACTTGCATTATAAACAACGGCAAAGTGGGAGAGGGATAAAACAATGGTAAACAATGACATTTGAAAGTTTGCTAAAGCGTTGGTCGAGTGAAGTTATGCAATTCTTAGTAGTATAAACCACCGCGGCGAACCGGGTTCGATTCCCGGCAGGGTTCCTCTGGGATTTTCGCACGCGGGAATCATGCCGGGATATGCCGCTGATTGGAGGGTTTCCTCGGGTATCTCCCGTTTCCCCCGCCCTTGCATTCCTGCGCTGTTCCATTTCACCTTGTTTCGCCCTCATCGCCTCTCAAGACATCGTTGTCAGAGACGCCCATCTTCCCAGCTGGAAGTATAAATGTGTTCCGGTTGTGACTATGTCTACCTCCACGTACGTAAACCAAAAACAAACAGAATTTTATACGCCATTAATTACAATGGCGAAAAAAATTAAGGACGAAGTGGAGAAATTAACATAACTATGAAAGGAATATGCAGGATCGACCCAAAGACCAATCAGGAGATCGCCTAGGGCCTGGTACGGTAGGACAGGTATGACGTAACTGTGGGCATGTGCTAAACTTAAAAAGCACAATCGCAGTGAACGCTCAGTTTTCAGTGGCAGTCACACACTGCACAGTGTACATCGGAGTGAACGACATCTACATGAAGTCCATTTGAAGGTGACAGCTTGTATCACCCCGCCTGTCCGTGCACTTGGAAGATATTGGCTGTGTGGTCGGTCTCACAGGCAATCTACTGTCAGAATTGTACCCTTCCACCTTCCTCGTCGATATCGTGTTACAAAAACTATTTTTATTTCATATTGGTATTTGTTGTTTACACTTAGCGTTAAATATATTAATCATCGCTATTCTCCGTCTGATTTAAAGGGTTATGTTATCCTGGCACGTGATGACTACATGCCAGTCCAACCTGCCGCACCCACCATCTCGCCCAACACTGGTTACTTGAGTATTTTTTGACCAGAACAAAACCACATATGAAATAATTTTAATTTTCAAGCACATATTCTCTTTAGTGTATTCTAGAATTACAATGTATTAAAAGGACGCAACTTACAATCTGAATTACTACCAAACAAGACCTTAAAAATCACACTATTTGTTTGGAAATATTTTCAAGCGCAGTCATACAGTGAATAGACCAGCCACCAATGGCTTTGAATTCGTCACTGGTAGGCCCTAATGTTTACCTTTGTTGCCACCTTGGAATTAACGAAGTCTAGTTACTGTCTGATGTCTGATATGACAAACATGCAGTATATAACAGCTGGACAACTTCGCCAGATATAGAATCTTTAAAAGTTGTAAGACGTTCGAAGTGTCCGAGGAGTTGGGATTGTCACACATGCGCGGAGAGATCGACATCCGACAGCGAGTGAAATCGCAACACATGCAACTCACAACTGAACGCTCGATATCGCGTTTTAGGCCGGAAATGCGATTACAAATAACAAGTTGGCGTAGGCCGGCTTTACCTTGATTGGTGTATTTAAGCGAAACCTATTACGATCGTTTCACGTCACGTAAAGGATACGTTAATACAACGAAAAACTTGCCAATGTCTAGTTTTGCGTGATACGTGACTCTGTACCACGCGATCTTGCTGGCCAATCACAATAGGGACAGAGTTATGTTATTTTTGCTTTTTATGATTTTGTTTTTATTTTAATGCGTCTTCACACGAATTTAACATAGTGCATACACAGGAAGATTCACGAGGAGTTACCGCTACTCGCAGGTCTTATGCAGTACGTCATTTGGACCAAAATATTATGTCATTTGAATGAGGATCCAATTCCCAATATTTACACAGTAATTCCAAAAACTTTAAAAGGTGAATAAAAAAATAATTACCCTTTCAGAAGTGGCAAAACTAATTATTATCAGCCTTTATTGTTTACAGTTGAACATCAGACACCATATCGGCGTATTCTTCTGTATAAAATGTATGTGGCATTGTGACACGAGGACTACATTTCACAAGCAAAGTGACGCTGACCGCGGCTTCCCCCAGAGCCCTTGTTGACCCGCGCACACCATCTAGCGGAGCCGGTAGGAACTATTCAACCAAGGTACTGGCCGCACGCCGTACGACAAGAGGCCACATGACCAACTTTGTGCTGTCCAAGTCAGTGCAACAACTTTACATGCCACAAGGCGTGATTTTGTGCAAAGCGCACAAACTAACATAATAATTCCTTCATAATTACTACCATAATTAATGATCAGCCAGGAAATGAATGTAGCAAAATCCCTGCACAAAAAACAAAATAAAATGGCTGTAGAGTGCCGACCACGTGGACGTCGTGAAGTGAGACATACCATTACTATTTGCAAAACCAATTAGTGTATCTAGCAGTGCGTTATAAAAGAATATGGCAGTAGTTAAGTATACTTTTTATCAGTGCCGTGCATAATAAATTAGAGACACTTGTCTTGACTCGAGCAGTGGAACACTTGAACTCTAACTACACCAAGCCAAAATTCCTATGGAATATTAACATAAATTTAAATTGTAATTAATTAAAATACTTTTTAATTAATGCCAAGTCATTCTCTGCGTGTTCTTAAGTGATCCCTGTGTGTATTTTCTTTTCAGGCAACAGCAAAAATTATTTTCAAAAATATTTTTTTAATGCTATAAAATTTATTGCCGTGTAATTTTTATCGGTTTATGTGTATGTTAATGTAAACCTAAAATCAAGTTTCATAATATGCAATGTATTTCTCAAGGATATTTGTTCAATTTGATTCATCTCATTTTTGTCAGGGGCTATTCTGTTTTGGCGGGCGGTGGCCAACCAGTTAACTTCCTTAGACTGAGAGTAGCGGCCATCAGGGTAGGTCGCGTCACGCGGCTCGGGGATGAAGCATCTTTAACCACGTAGCTGCAATACACTTAAGTATTCTGGATCCTTTCCATTAGCTTCTTCGTTAAGCACCGACTACGCCTCCGTTCCGGAGCAGACCCACAGCCCCTCCGGCATAATTCGCCACTTATTATTTTGTCGTATCCGTCGACGCCTTTGTGTTCAGCTGAGGCCAGTGTGGGGCCTCGTGCCACCTACGTGTTGCGCCATCTCGTCTGGCTTTTGCTAAAGTACAACCAGTGTTGTTCTGAAGCGATGTGTTTGCGTGCATTTATTCCCGCTTCACGGGGATCATAAGGGCGACGGCACTTGAAACTGTCAACTACCTGCCACGTTTCTGCAACAAGTAAGTCCAGGTGTGTCTTGTGTGATACGCCAGTGCTGTGGGACGGCGTGCTGGGAACCACAGTACCCCAGTCCCGGCCGCAGTGTGTGAGTCACGCCGCGTGTCCAGCCGCCGACGTCACTTACACGCGCCCTTGTTAAGTCACGGGGCGCCTCGCAGTGTCTATTATCCCGGGCTTATCCTCCAGAGACTCGTGCTAACACGAGCGGATTCACTTCACTGGTTAGCTGGTGCCTCCGGACAGTCATTTCCACGTGGGACTTCCAACGCCAATTCCCTCGTGTCCAACGGCTACAACCACAATGAATGCGCCGTGTTCTCTCAGTACACTGTGAAACAGACACTCACTCTTCACAATGGTCAAGGTCACACACTGTTCGCAGCAGTAGTCAATCAAATAACTTTAATCTTAACAATAAATTTTATCCTCCAACAAATGTAGCCAGTAATAATAGGGATGGCTTACCAATTAGAATAGTTTAGAATNTTCTCTCAGTACACTGTGAAACAGACACTCACTCTTCACAATGGTCAAGGTCACACACTGTTCGCAGCAGTAGTCAAACGGGCAGCAACATGTTACGAGTTGTTCACCGTAGTGCGTTTCTAATTTTTCGAATTACTCTGATAATATTGCGAATACCGCCCACATTTATATAAAATAATTTTTAAAAAATTACTCAAGAAATAAGCCCTGCAAATGGCGGTAACTCCTCGTGAATCATAATGTATATTTTTCTACCGAAATGTTAGATGAATGGTTTATACAAGTTAGGCCATATACTAAATACAATATACAATTAAGTAATGCACCTTTACGAAAAGTTAAGAAACGCTGTTCATAAAAAGTAACACTATGGAGCATACATTTTTTAATTATTGTATAGTTGGAAGACAACATATAGCGCCTACAGTAGGTCACCAATAACTTGATATCACCCCGAGCTGTGGTTTTGGGGGAAGGTGATTCACACTGTTCTCTAAAGGTACAATTTCCTAATAAATCAATACACTGTAATGATTAAGAGTTCAAGAAAAATCTCTAGTTTTATTATTGCTTTAAAACAAGTTAATTGCCACACAAGTTCTCGAGACAACTCCCTCCCGTTCCTATACGTGGATTACGTATCGTTCGCGTCGGGGGGGGGGGGGATAATCTGCTTCGTACTTGCTGGGTGATTCTAGATATTCGTAGCACTCGCGGAACACTACTCAGGGTCCTTCACACACGCTGGATGACTGTACTTATCTGTCCTGTTGTGCTGGTAGTTGATCCTGCAGTTGAGATCTGGTGAACTGGAAACTGGCAGGCCGCTGCGTCCGATGTCGGCTGGCTCTGCCGGAATCGCGCCGCGTCTTCGGACTCTCGTAGGCTGCCCGTCGTTGGCGACCCGCTCCGCGCTCGTCGACGCCCGTCCGCTGACTGACTCGTTTCCTCGGACTGCTCTCGTTTTGTAGCCTCCCTCGCCATATTCAAACTGCCTCGTCTGCACGTGTTCCGGGGAGTAATAAACAAGTGTCTGGGGCTCGGGCTGCCCATCATGGACCTTCGGTTCTGGTATGGCCGTTTCATTGTCTCGTTCTGCACGTGCTTACTTGGCGGGTGGCCTTTGGATCAGTGCCCACACTGGTCCATCCCTTGTCCCCGGATATGCTGCTATTCTTCTCGTACACCCGCTAAAAGCTTTTCTTGGTTTTATTGCGGTGAAGCCCGGGGTCGTGGGACCTCGGCGTATCTTGGGGCGGCTGCCCAGTGTAGCTGTGTTCGTGCCCTGGTGGCTTCCGTTGCCTCCGGATGCCGCCTGCACGTGCAGAAAACTTGGGTGGCCCGTCTTTGCAGCTGTGAGGCGCGGGATCCTTTATTTGGCCACGTCCTCCGCCCTTAATATTTATTGGTGTAGATCGTCGGCAGGCTTCGCTAGCGCATGTGTTCTGGCGGCAAAAACATGCCTGGACGCGGGGAGCGTCAAACTTGCAGCATTCAGGTACAAGGATTAAAGAAAATTATTTAATCTGTAAATTCGGCAATGTTTACAGGGTTTAATAAAGCGTTGCTAAAAATGTCAAATTATGTTTAGCAGAAATACGAAAGAGCTTGTATGTAATGCTTACCTCGGATTGCAAACTTAAATATTGTACAAATAATTTAAACACTTTTATTCTCCCTATCCCTCTCACTATTAATGCGTGCATATACGAATAACATTTCTGCACCACCCAAGTTTATTTCACTCTGCAGGTTATGGTCATATAGTGGTTTTCAGAGTTTGAATTAATCACGACGTCCAAACTTCCACCACATTACTTATTATACAGATACGCCCGTACAACGCAACGAAATAATCTTGTGACGTTTTTATTCGACAAACGAAGTTTACATGTTAACGACCACATTTTACTCTAACGTAAAATTGTAAGATGATGCGTGTTATGTGTAATGTGAAGTGATCGTAATCCTGGCTTTATCGTGGCTACACTGCACACACGTGGTCTGCTGTGGAGCCAGGAACACAAGGACTGGGGAGCTCAGTATAGGCTCTTAGGGCACCGTGCTCCTGCTGTGTTGTGTCAAGGTCATTCCCACATGACCGGCTGTGCGCAGGCTACAGGAGGACATCGTTGTGTCCTGCGGTACATATCTGGTGAAGGTGAACAAGCCCAGCCCTAGGGCGGGGCGAGCGGGAGTAGTTAGATATAGCCGATTCTGTTGCAACTGGTGGTGTGTGGGGGGACACAGCCGCCATCTTGGATTATGTGGATTGTGCCACGGTGTCCATCTTGGATTTCCCGTTTTCCTCTCAAATTTCTCCGTTTTCCCCTGAAAAAACACTTACAATTCCTAGAATTCTCCTCAAAATTTCCCGAATTACTCTCCAAAACCTCAAAATTTCCTGCAGAAATTTTGCCTACCCACATTTTTATAAGTCACTCAGTCCGAAAATAGCATAAATGCACAAAAAAAAAAGATCTCATATGGTGTTTTGTCCTTATTTGCAGAAGTTGTGCTCCTATTTCTCAAATAATTCACACAATACACTGCCTCACTCCATAACTCATATTTCACTTTACTCTCTTTCAACAAAGAGCTAGCTAGCTGTATTCATCAATATCTCATTATATCTCTCTGCCACACCATTATGTTGTGGGGTATATGCCTCAGTATACTGAATCTTAATACCAGACTCAAATTCTTCATCTCTTTACTCGTAAATTCTCCACAATTAACACATCGTAACATCTTTATGCGACTACCAGTTAAATTCTCAATGCGTGCCTTATACTCTTTGAACACCTCAAATACATCACTTTTCCTTTCAATCATATAGACAGAACCATAAAATTATAAAATTTACACCNAGACAGAACCATAAAATTATAAAATTTACACCTTTACCACCAGAATTCTTATTCTCTTGATTACGAGAATTTCCCAAATGCCCACCACGATAACCCTTATCTAGGTTTTTCTTATAACATTTAGCTTTAACGTGACCAATACCATTACAATTATAGCACCTCTTCTGATTCTGTGAATCTTGCAGTATTTAGCAATATGTCCCATCTCGTAATATTTAAAACATTTAACATCACTTTTCGCATAACCACTGGACTGTGTAGAAGACTGAGATTACTATAAATTTAAATTCTTAACTGCCTGACACGCTTCTACATTTGAAACTGATTGATTACCACGTTCCCTCTCATCTACATTTCTATTATACTCAAGTAACAACTTTGACCGGAAAAATTCCATTGTCAACATCTTTTCACTAATTTCATCGAAAACCTTGGTAATCACATCATAACTTTTTGGCAATGATAACAATAAATAACGCACTATTTCTGTGTCCACGATCTTTTCACCTGATGCACGCAGTTCTTTCACCAGCTTATCAAAGTATTCCATATGTTTCATCAGATCACCACCTTCTTCCAGTTTGAGATCCAGCAATTTTCGTTTGATCATCAGCTTATCAATAGCTCTTTTCCTTTATATACACAAGACAAGTTCTCCAAAATTGACTTGGCATTCACTGCTTCTTCTGCATAAATGATCTGCGCATCACTTAAACCACTGACAATAATAGCTTTAGCACATTTATTCTTCTTACCCCATTCAGCAGTAACAGGCTCTGGAACATCCAATTCAATTACATCAAACAAATCTTTTGACTCCAAGATTGTCATAACTCGAAACATATGTTTGAAAATTCTTACCACCAAACACTGGAACAGCAACCTCCCAATTTTATGGATTCCATTTTGCATAAACCAACACGTGTAAGCTCCTTCAGTTCACAAATATTTCATTAAAAAGATCGCGATTTTTCCATATATCGTTACAAACCAGCATAACATTCCTCTAAACCACGTTCTGCTACCATGTTCAATAATCGTTCTCTGCCAGGTTTGTAATAAAACATTGCCACATAACTTTAATTACTTTATTAAAACACAACAGAATGAAACCCAAACAAAACAAAATAACCTATCCGAGAAAAAAAAACAACTCTAAAGTTAACAGGTTCGCCAACATCACAATAAAAACTTTAACAGGTTTTCCAACAACACAATACAAAAGTTAATAAAACATTCTCAAATATTAAGAAAAGTGTTCAATTTTTTTTTTGCTGGTTACTTTTATATAAAACATTGTAAGATTATCTAAATATGTCTTAACACAAAGTACATTAATGCTTTATATTATTTGCACATAGCTTTGTAATTCATTTATCAAAGTTAGAGACCCTGTCATTTCGAGTTATAAAAGAACAACCTCGCTAGAATTCACAATTCTGTTCATCCTTGAGTGCATCCTAGAGGTCGTCCATTAGCTGGTTGTTGCGACACTCGGACATCGCTCTCTTGTTCCACTTAGTCTCGCAGTTAGGTCAGCCGAGGGCTAACTTGTTGCTGTTGGTTCTAAGTTCTTAGAGGCGTGTCGGACGAGTGAAGGTCCATTGGCGTGCGTGATAACAGCATAAGCTTTAATAATGCATAGCCCGCTTCTGAATTATTTCGAGAAATGACAGGGTCTTTATCAATTATATTTGTTTCCTATTATTATGCATATAAAATTAATTGTTTTTTTTATAGGCAAGATATCCAATACGTGTGAATAAATTTGGGCAGAAGAAATTATCTGGGGCTAAGAACAGAAAACGAAAAACCGAGAAAGATGCTAAAATAAAACAAGAGGCCCTCAGCATTCTAAATTCTTGTTATAAAAATACCTATTACAACAGCCGCTCCCCCTGAAAGTTCTTCGACATGCTGTGACAGTGCCAGCAACGACAACTTTCATAAAGTAGATCAGGACATCAACACCACTGGAAACATGTACAGAATTTCCCCTTCAGCAGAACGATTTGCCCAAGTGGAGGGGGAGCCCTTGGAATCTACGCATAACCAAACTCTCTTGGAGAATAAAACTAAAGCTAGTTTCAGAAGATATTGAAAACCAATCAGATGATTCTAACTATTTGCCCGATCCAGTGTTATGGCCTACAGTTTTGCAGCCTTCAGTTACAGACATGCTTATTTTAACCGGGCCTCAAGAATTAAAAGACACTGTGTTTCCCTTAGATGCAAATAAGCGGCATTTTTTAAAAATGAAATGTACTATTTGGAAGCTAGATAATGGGGAAGAGTTGAAAAGGCGATTATTAAAATGATATTATAATAGTTCGGACTGTGCATTTGGTTTTTGCTGCGAAATATCCAATAGGAACTGTAGCTCAAAACTGGGAACAACTAGTTTTTGTGACTGGAAGGACATAAGTGATCGCTTGAAAGAACATGAAAGGTCACCAGGTCATATAAATGTGTACTGCAAGTGGATTGAGTGTGAATCCATATTCAGTCTCAATTCAAAACATCAACAACTTATAAATAATGAAGTCCAACACCGGAAGTGTGTGCTCGAACGCCTTTTGTCTATTGCTATGTCCTTGACCCAGCTTAATTTGGCTTTCAGGGGATCCTTGGACAAGCTTTTTACACAGAATAATGGAAACTTTCTTGGTCTAGTAGAACTGTTGGGAAATTTTGATGATGTTATATGTGAACACCTAAGGCATCTTTCAGCCAAGTCATCAAATAACCATTATTCCGGGAAAACTATACAAACATAACTTATAAACATTTTAGGCGAAGCATTACTCGAAAACATACACAAGCGGGCTCAAAAAACAAAATATTATTCCATAATTTTAGACTGCACCCCAGATATCAGTCACACTGAAGAAATATCGTTCACAACAAGGTTTATGGAGGTGGAAGATGATGTTAGTTAAACAAATGAACACTTTTTTGGGATTTCGAAATGCCAGTAATTGTATAGGAGAAGGCCTGTCAGAACTATTGTTAAGAACTTTAGCCGAAAATGGACTAAGATGTGAAGACTGCTGTGGCCAGGGTTACGACAATGGTGCCAATATGAGAGGTAAAAACGAAGGTGTCCAAGCAATAATTCTTCAAATGAATCCAAGAGCATCATTTGTGCCTTGTGGCTGTCATTATTTGAATTTAGTGGTTTCAGATGCAGCTTCATCATCAACTATTTCTATCACACTGTTTGGTGTTCTGCAGAAAATATATGTGTTGTTCTCGGCTTATGTATAACGTTGGGAGATTTTGAAGTACCACGTGACCAGCCTCACTGTGAACCACTAAGTGCTACACGCTGGGAAAGTATAATTTATGGTGTCAAGGCTACTAGATATCAAGTGAAGAATGCGTATGATACTTTAAATGCAGTGTTTGAATCTAGTTTGGCAGATGTTGGTTTGAGGTACGAATCACACTCTTTAGTGGACCAGTTAATGAAATTTGAATTTTTGATTTCTCTTGTTGTACAATACGATATTTTGTATAAAGTAAACATTGTGAGCAAATCAATGCAAAGCCCAGTGATGGATATTTGTACTGTTACCACTTTAATAAAGAGTTATATGGAGTTTTTTCTTCCTACAGAAATGATGGCTACCAAAATGAAGTTATAACTGGAAAAGAGCTAGCAGGTACATTAGGAGCAGATGCTTCGTTTTGAGATCCCACTCGTACACGAAGAAAGCAGAGGCAGTTTGAATATGAAGGCCTGAACGAGTCAACAAATGTTAGTACAGAATAACAGTTTAAACTGAAATTTTTCTATGTCACAGTTGTTGCTGTACTAACATCATTGAAACAATGGTTTGAGTCAACTCGAAGAATACAAAAATATTTGGGGATTTTTGTATGATTTGTGCCAACCCCCAAAACAATTAGATATTGCTCAAGAGGCTGATAAGGCTTTATTGGACAAGAGTATGGTATTGCAAGCAGCTCTAACAAACACCGATGGAAGTCATTCGGATATTAATGTGAAGAATTAAAACACTTCGATTGTTTTGTACCATCATCTGTGAAGAGTTCTCCTAAGAAAAGTTTACAATATATAAAAGACAAATATGAGCACTACATTTCCTAACTTATAAGTGTCGCTTCGAGAATTGTTGACTTCACCAGTGACAGTAACTAGCTATGAACGCAGATTTGGAAGTTAAAATTGATCAAGACTTATCTTCGATCTACAATGAGTGACGAACGGCTCTCATCGTTGGCGATATTGTCTATAGAGAATGACATAGCTCGCAAGATTGACCTTTCATCATCTATACCCAAATTTGCCCAGGCCAAGGCAATAACGGCCCCATTTTTAAAGGGCAATGAAGTGTACATATAAATGTGCAATTTGAATTGTATATGAACATTGCATTTTTTTTGGTGGATCTGAGTGGATCTCTTCTTTATTGATGTTACAGTGATCGCAAGAAAGTTGCAAGTCTCATTTGTCAAGGACTGAAAAAAAAATTATTGACNACGGCCCCATTTTTAAAGGGCAATGAAGTGTACATATAAATGTGCAATTTGAATTGTATATGAACATTGCATTTTTTAATGGTGGATCTGAGTGGATCTCTTCTTTATTGATGTTACAGTGATCGCAAGAAAGTTGCAAGTCTCATTTGTCAAGGACTGAAAAAAAAATTATTGAGTGTTTCTAATATAAGTTTATTTTCCCATTGCATAATAGTTGTGTGTTGTTACGAATTAGCTTTTAAGCCGTTCGCACGTGAAAGTTTCTGGGGGCGTAGCTCAATAATGAATGATGATTAGGTAGAGCACAACAGTATAAGATGAGGTTTATTGAACATAAAGATTATACACTTACTATTTATGTTACTATTGATCGGGGGAGCTTTAAATTGAATACCAAGACTATTATTTATTATATTTACCTCACGCCATATTATTACTGTCTAACTGGAAAGTCATCGCCTTGTTAATGTTGCCGGAGGCTGATTCTACGAGACGGGTAACGACGGCCGGACACACCCATCTCCCGTGGTCTTCTTTCTGCTCGGGTCGACGACAAAAGACGCTGTTCCGGGTGTTACGCCGGCCTATATCGAGCGCGTTGTTTTTGCGGCCCCGTTTACTGGCCGGTGGAGGGGATTTCTGCAACTGTCGACGACCAAATGGTGGCGTTGCACTCCCGCTCGTTTATGTTTGAAGGTGTGATCAGGCAAGCCGTTCAGCTAAGGCCTGACCACACCGTAACATCTCCCCCAATGTTCACTAGCGAGATGCCCTCATCTCGCCCTAGAGTCCGTGTGGATTATGTAGATGACTGGGAGTTGGCGGGTTCATGTTGTGGCAGCAGGAATATGGATCGGGTTGAAGTCCTCTTCGCTACGGTAGGAAACATTTTTGAAAGGAATTATAGTAGATGGATAAGTTAGGTATAAGGAACTGCCAATTGCTTTCGTGCAATCCTCTGGGAAGGTGGGCCGATAAAACGCTGTGCGATGTGCTTACAGTGGCCTTGCGGGCCTTGCACTTGCATTTCCGCTGGGCGTGCAGATTGTCTTCCACGCGAGCGTGGCAGACGCCCCGCGGGCGGTTCACGAACGCGTCAGCCTTTCTTGAGTTTGTGAGTCCCTAAGTACTACGTGGCGTAAATTGTTCATTGCATTAATTCTTGTAAGGAATGAAGAAAAAATATTAATAATTAATCACAATGATAATAGAAAACAATATTTTGAATTTAAATTTGGTAAGTTAACTGCTCTCCCTGTTACAACAATTATTATATTTTGTTTGTACAGTAACTACACTTGCTGGAAATAAATACACGTTACAGCACTGACAAAATAGTGATGTGTTAAGAGAATGTTACATACTAAAATGGTACGTGACGTCACGGTGGTAGGATGGTATCGAAACGTAGAATATGATTTAATTAATAATTTAAACTTCCATAAAATAAAAAAATTGTGCAGCTACATTTTAACTACGTTTCAATACTTAAGAGGGAAGGAGAGAATGGTATACTTATACTAACAATGTTATGACATGTATTTTAAAATATACTAGTAGTATTTTGAAATAGCGAAAACATATTTTTACAGAACTTTTGTATTTTAACAATAAAATATATATGTAATAATAATAATTGAATATCTGGTAAGAGTGTATATTGCATTTTACAAACAAAATTAAAACCGTCACTTCTTAATGACATCATTATTTTTGTCTACTATGGCCATTCTTCAATGTGATTCGTAAAAGTAATTCAGTCGATAGTATTTAAAAATGTTGTACTGATATTGTTACAATAATTGCAATATATATTAGTTTATTCTAGATGCACGTAATATGTGTTGTTGCAAGGAACAAAATTGCAACTTCTGTAGAAATGAAAAATTAGTTTTTTTTTTCAGTTATACTATATAATGTGCGAAGATTGACACCTACTGGAGGCCTCCTGTGAGCTATAGACTTAAATTTTTATTTAATTGTTTATTTGTGTTATGTTGGAACTTTTGAGTAAAGTAAAGTTTGTTCTGTACGTGTTAGGTACCTGCAGGGTGCGGTGTGAGTGGTGTATGTAAAATATGTGAACCACTGGTTACCTGTAAATATTTTTGCGTAAGACTCGCGAGCTGGGTTAAGCGGTAGTGCTGCCGGCTGTGGAATAAACGTGCGCGACTCGACGACGTTGCTGCGTGTGACGTCAGAACAGGTGCTCTGCCTCCGTTGGTGTATTTACATTGCTTGCGCCGGCCCCTCGAGGAACTTTACATGACATGACTTTGTTCTGACATCTCTGCTGGTTGCTGTTGGCATGGAACGTGCGGTACTGTTGATCTGAAACTTGCAAGTAAATGTATTAACAGAATGCCTCCAGTTTGTAGAAACATCTTATATAAAAATTTTCCTTAAATAAATTAATAGGGCTTTAATATTTTATAAGGATTATATTACATTGCTGGGTGTGTTATATTTCTGGGTGTGTCCGACCTTGGAAGCTAATGTATTTAAACGTGAGTTAAAGCTCATTTATTTCTTAACTGTCGTTGTCAATTGTTCTCTCGGGCGGTATATGAATACTAACTTATATTACAACTGTATAGTTAGGTTACTGTTTTTCATCCAGTTCTTAGTTAATGCCTACAAATAAGGACGGTTATGCTAGAACCTATTTTCATACAAATATTTTTCTCTGAAAATAACTTATTGTAGTTAGCTGTGTGCGCGGATAAACTCATAATTATTAAAACGTTAATAAGTACGCTGGACACCAACACATAGTATAAGTAGAACATAATGACACTGATTATGCTAATAGAAGATAGTAGAGCGGAAAAGAACACATAAACAATTAAGTAGGTACTAATCACAATTCTACTTCCACACAAAGGGGTGGCATATGGAGTTTGGGGAAATCTGCAAGTAGTTATGACGGTATGTTCTAACACAGGATCGTGACAGGGACACATGCCGCAGAAAACTCATGCTCTTGCATTCCACCGCCGTTTTTCCCATTTTTCACTCGAAATATCCCTTTTCCCACGAAATGTGCCTAATTTCCCTAAAAATGTCCCTAATTTCCCCATTTTTTTTTTCTTCAAAATTTTATTTTTAAAATTTTTTTAATGACTCCACAATGTGGCTAAATGACTCATTTTTGGGCAATGAGGGGTT
The DNA here is from genome assembly GCA_002778355.1 of Clitarchus hookeri. Taxonomy (NCBI): domain Eukaryota; kingdom Metazoa; phylum Arthropoda; class Insecta; order Phasmatodea; family Phasmatidae; genus Clitarchus; species Clitarchus hookeri. The sequence continues at coordinate 119,089 of NQII01004337.1, read as the reverse complement.
GAGGGGTTGAGGGATTTTCTACGAGTCTTCCCGAATGCGAAATAAACTTCACGCTCTCGCATTCACAGGGGTGCTGCAGGGACTCAGGGGATAGAGGGTATGTTAAACTTCACACACTTGCATTCCAAGCTGGGAAGGTTATCTCAGAGTCTTCCCAAATACGATATAAACTACATGCCATTTAAGATGTAGTCGTCAAATGCATATGATTGGCATCGCCGCCGACAAGGAAAATTAACAAATGGCCATTTACGCCCTATGCGAACTGATAAGCATAGTTGGCCGTAATTCCCGAACCATTTAAGATGTACTCCTCAAATCCATAACATTGGCATCGCCGCCAACAAGGAAAATTAAAAAATAGTCATTTAAGCTCTATGTGATCATATAAGCATAGTTGGCCGCAATTCCCGAACCGTTTAAGATGTACTCCTCAAATTCATATCATAAACATCGACATAGACAAGGAAAATTAACAAAGTAATTTAAGCCCTATGCGAATTTATAAGCATAGTTGGCCGTAATTCCCGAACAATTTAAGCTACAACCAGCAAATACATAACATAGGCAAGAGGGTGTTCTCCGAGTCTTCCCTGACTTCCCGACTGGCCCCTACATCATACCCTTGCAGGGGGGTTCTCCGGGTCATCCCAAATTCCTACCATGTCACCCGACTGGTCCCTACATCGTGGGTTATCTCAGAGTCTTCCCAAATACGATTACCATTTAATTCATTCCTACTAGATAATATACTTCATTCTCTCGCATTTCAAGCATGAGGTTATCTCAGACATCACATGCTAGCATTCCAAGCCGGGAGGATTATCTCAGAGTCTTCCCCAGTCGCCGTGACGCGAGGCATAACATAAAGGACGTCGACATGGCACTTCATGTAACATAAAGAACGTTGCCGAACACTTCTTCGATGCATGCACCCTAACATAAAGGATGATGCCAAACACTGCGATGAAGCGCGCGCGGCATAACATAAAGCACACTACCGTACACTTCAACGATGCGTGCATTTTAATATAAAGGGTGACGCCGAACACTTCGACTCACGCACCCTAACATAAAGGCCAATTTAAGCCCTACAAGCATAGGTGCGCATAAGTTTGACGCTAGGCTGTGTACGCTCCACAGTTGGGAAGCCAATTTAACTTTATGTATGTAGGCCCCACAGTTGTGCGCCAAATTAACTTGATGTATGATACCCTAACTAGCGTTGCGCCCCACGTCCGGGCGCCACTTTAACTTGACGTATTTAGGCCCCACAGTTGGGAAGCCGCTTTACTTGACGCTATATCGCCTCTGTGGAAGACAGAGTGGCTTATAGTGTCGTTGTTAATGTCCCCAGGCATCGACTATATGATGCCTGAAGGTTAAGGGGTTTGCAATAATTTAGTCTTTTACTGTTGTATTTTGAATGACGAATATATTGTCTCGAATTCAACACAA
>NQII01004337.1:106496-117024 GCA_002778355.1 Clitarchus hookeri | reverse complement strand
GGGGGGGGGGGGGTTGTGGGCCAGCGTCGCTCTAAAATTCCTAAACCATCACACGACAAGTTCCGTATCGTATCGTGTAAGATACGTTCGGCAACTTCATAACATCACTCCTGTCAACTCGAAAGGGTTAAGTCTTCCCAAATCAGATTAACATTTAAGTCCTTCCTACGAAATATGCATCACGCTCTTGCAGGCCAAGCCAGGAGAGATATCTCAGGGTTTTCCCAAACATATGCGCGAGGGGTATCTCAAAATCTACACAACCATACACAACGATAAAGCATTAACGGCAACGCACGCTACTATGAAAACAATGGCAGGAACAGCCACGTCACTACTGTAACATATCATTTTCATATGCCTACAATGCGAAGAGACATATAAAGCATAAATGTAAGCTACCACCATAATAAAGAGAGAGAACACCGCTGTGCATAAAGGAGCTTTACAGGTTACGTAAGGCTCTCACAGGTCTAACATAAAGGGCGCTTTCGCACACAACGATAAAGAAGCCTACCTAACATGTCTCGAAAGCGTCTCGCCACTAACAAAGCTGACATAAAGTTCACCGCATTTGCATCTGTATGTATGTATGTTTATATATTAGTATAGTATAGGATGACTGACTCAGTTGCTATTCAGACTTCGAAGAGTGAACAGCGCTGTTTTCTATGATGGAAAATAATAGGGGAAGTTACTGTAAGAAGTCTTTTTTTAAAAGTTGCAATGCTCAGCGACACAAGACTGGTTGCCAAAAAAATATGAAATTTATTATCTTATCATGTGAAAAATGCAAATAATATTTTCGAAGACTCGATAGCTTAAAAAGGCATAGCGCAACATGCAAAGATCTCCTTCCTACACAGGTCAATCAGTATTTGCCGAGAATAGAGCAAACTTTTGATGGGAAGATATCCGCTAAAGAAAAATCCGAACCATCAACATCATTAAAGTCATCATACCCTACTATGAAAACAATGGCTGGAACAGTCACATCTACTAGACATCCATGCCACTACTGTAACTGTACATTTGCATATGCCTGCAATGCAAAGACACATATAAAGCATAAATGCAAGCTGAATCCATGTCGCACAGGCTATCGATTTCATATATGCCAAGGTACGTTCACTCGCATAGACATTTTAAACATACATATGAAAAAGTGCAAATACCTTGTTTCTATACATGCTAAGCAACACAGCGCATTGCCAACGTTACAAAATTGTGATGATCAGGTTTCTGCTGTACAAAGTATTGATACACCTTCATCACCAACTTCTGACTTTCGTATGAACAATGACCACAATCCTTCACCAACATATAGGAAACATTGTCGCAAATGCAGTAAGATCTTTAGTAAAAGTAGCAATGCGTGTCGACATGATAGGTGTGAAATGGCGTGTAGCGGTGGTGAGGCTGGAGAGGTGTTTACAGAACGCATAAAAAAGCTTAAATCCCACTGATGAAATAAGAAGATATGCACATATATATGTGAAATTGGCGAAATCGCCTTACATGTACCACAACACCACAACACCACAACATTCGAGTCGAGGACAGTGGATCATCAACACCTCTCCAGGAGGAGCTCTCCTGCTGCACTACGAGGATAGCTTAGCTTTGCTTTCGCGACACACCCTGGAAACTGAGGTCGGCCCTCGTGGTCATCTCGAGCCTAGCCCCTAGTGGGTCAGTGGCCTCAGTTTACTGCGCTTTTAATTGTTAGGAATAACACATAGAAATAACACATACACCACAGGAATTTCCGGAAACTCCTTCCACCTCCCCCCACGGGGCTGGAGTCGGCTGGGGTCGAGATGAACGCTGCTGGCCGGGTAACACTTACTCCATATGCGAGACAAAACCTCAAATTCACATATGGCTACAATGAGGCGGATATGGTATCCTTCGGATCTAGACTCACACCCGAATTCACCGCGGACCTAAACCAAAGATACATTACAACAATGGAAAGATTTAAGGCTGAAGCACAAACACGTTTTCCTCTTCCATCTCCCTTACAACAGCTTATAAATTACACAATGGCATGCGAACAATCTGAGGAACGAACCGAAATTGAAACGGAACCATTCAGAGTGGTATCTCCCAGGAAAGGCAGGGAAATCCAGGGCGACAACAAGCGCCTCCGCACGACGCCCCCAGTGGTGTCAGAACCAATTCCGGTTTCAAACCGGTTCAGCCAGCTGCCGGAAGTCCCAGACGGTTCTTCCCAACAAACACCCATCCCCTCAGGCGCCCCCCTGCCCGCACACAGCCGCAGGTCGGAACCAACAAGCCCCCAACCAAACAAGTGTACAGGATCGTAGTTCCTGGCCTCGAAAACTACACATCAGTGGTGCGACTGATAAGCAACATTTCGAAAACCGGCTTTACTATCTCCGTCCCACGTGGCGGAAACAAAATCAACCTTGCAACAACCGAACATGAATTATTTCAGATTCCGCAGAACACACTAAAAGCCTCAGCCTTAAGCTCTTATACATTCTGGCTTAAATCAGAACAGCCTCAAAAAGTGGTTTTTGACCTCCCGTCAACCACGAATGCTTTAGACATCCAATCAGAACTAACCGACCGCGGCTACGACGTTAGGAACATCACTCAGTTCTGCAAGAGCGTCCCAGATCCTAGCGATCCCACAAACCCAGAGAAACACAAACTGCAGCCACAACACTTCTTTTGCGTTACGGCCGCTCAAAACAAAACCCTGCCACCCCTAATCTCAATCAACATACTCAATTTCACCGTGGTACACCCACGCTTGTACAGGAAGCGGCCGCAAGATATCTCCCGGTGTAGTAACTGCATGGCCTTAGGCCATACCCATAACTATTGTAATATGCAGACTGTCTGCCCACAATGCACAGGGCCTCACAACTTAGGTATCTGCCCGAACCTAGAAAATATTCCAGTATGCTGTAACTGCCACGGCGCACATCAATCCATTAAAAAAATCTGCCCCAAATTTCTGGAAGAAGTGCAGACCCGCCAAATTCAGGCAGACAAACAGAAAGAAAAATTACAAATCAGATCTAAGCCAGTCCCAGCGCCGGCTAGGGACCTGGCCAAGTACCAGAAAATTTTTAACGCACAAAGCCTGCCCAGAAGCCGATCGTACGCGCAGGCGTCGATCGGCCTTCACCAGCCAGCGGCCACAGCTGAAACACACTCTCTACCCTTGGAAACACCCGAGAAACACGCACCGCGCCCGCCCGGCTTCCAGCCCCGCAAACCAACACCCCAAAATGCTCCGGGAGGGCTGGGAGAAACACTCTCGGACCTGGGATCGCTTATGCGTTTCCTGGCCGAGTGTAACTTCGCGACAATCCTGGCGCATTTCCAGCCCTACATTGCAAGATGCCAATCGATCACTAACCCTCAAGCACTTTTCCACAGGTTTAGTAATTATGTATATTTCCTATATCCTTTTTCCGGAAATTCCAGGCTACTTTAAAACACCTACACAAACTCTGACGAGCGAGAGAACGAGAACATAACCGACTCTAACTAATCGCAGAGCTTACCAAAATAATTTTTTTGACCCTTAAGGTTTCAATTTAAAAACATTTGAATTACAAGGTAATGCTCTATAAAGATCCCACTATATTTCTACACTTCGTAGAATTTTTTTTCAAAATTATCGATTTTTACAAACACCTTCAGTTAACCTCCAAATGGTGATAAATTTCAAACCTAAGTTTAAATGCACTTCTACAATAATACAAGGCTTCATTCTACCCACTTCTCGCCATCGTATCTTAAACTTTAATTTTTCCTATACGATTCATAAAATCACCAGGTCTCTCGTGCATCACACGAGAGAGCGGCCATCTTGTGGCGATAGCAGAGGCCTCGCAATAGGCGGGACCTCTCGGCCAATCACAGAGCAGGGACTCCAAATAACACTTCTACTGTCCGCTCTTCAAGCGTTTATAACAACTTTTAAGCAATAATTAGTAAAAATACTTATCACTTTATATATAATAAATGTTTTTAAGTAAATATTTACGCCCTCATCATAGTTTACGGATACATAACCTTCTTAAACTAAGCTTTTTCCAACCTATTCACATCGCTCGTCGGTGATGCTCTCAACTTCAAGTAAACCAAGTAAAATATCATACAAATAATTATTTAAACTGCATCCTCAATGTATTTTAAAACCCAGTCTTTAACAAAATTTCTTTTATTTTCAAACCTGAAATTTTTTGGGTCACGAACTTACAAACTTAACATAACTTAACCAAACTTTGGCAACTAAAATTAATTTCAATTTTTATTGCAAAATAGAAAAAAACTGTAAATTTTTCAAAATTCTTGTATTTAACTTTAACATTTCCCCACTTACCGACAAACATAACTAAAGTAGAGTCACCAACCAGGCAGTGCTGCCTCCCTCCTCTTCCCCTGCCTGTACAGGCAGGGGAAGAGGAGGGGAATATTCTAAAACACCTGGGCCAATCTGGGGAAACTCAGTCGGCTCATAAAGATAAATGTTAGCTGCAGAGGGCAACCTCTGTATCTACAGTTTGGGATGGTGCAGGGAGTTGGGAGGGGGCCAATCTAGCTCCTTCCTAATCTCCCTGCGTGCTATGAAAAACCCCATTGGGTGGTAATGGGCCCCTCACGGGGCCTGGTCTACCCCCGCTCTGAGCTTCAGCAGTGATGAACAATGGCGGTCGCCTTTCATGTTATTCAAATTTCGAAGAGTATACATCGTCTCGAGCGAAGATGGAAAATACATAAGAAAGCCATTAGTAAGAGCTGTCATGCCTGCCGGCATGAAACTGCTTGTTCTATGAACATGGAGCAATCTGCCTTAACATGTGAACAGTGTAAGTCTCTATTTAGGCTTCGCGATAACTTAAAAAGACATCTCGCAACGTGTGAGGGACTCTCTCCTGTGTCAGCTAAGAGACATAATGTATTGCATACATCTGAAAAAACATGTGAAGCGCAGACACATGCTGCATTGGATACCGGTGCGCTGTCACCATCATCGTCAACATCAGACCTGGACATGGACATTTCACCACATACATCAAGATATTCATGTCACTACTGCGCCAAGACCTTTAGTAAAAGTAGCAGTGCTCGTCAAAACGAGAAATCTGGAAAATGTTTGAAGAAGACGCAATGGGCTTACTATACTACTTGTTGCTATAAGTGTGGTCGTGAATTCAAATGTTATGAAGTAACAGGTGTTCCAGACAGCATGCGACTCAAAATACACGACCATCAGTTAAAACTATGTCGCGAGTTGTATTACAACCATACCTAAATGTGTACATATAAAGCACCTACACCTGCACCTGTTGTAAGCTTACCAAATGAGAATGGGTTCATACTGAAAGAATCTGCTTTCCGAGGTCTTATGAAGACGTATGTTGCATCGTATTCATCAGANTTTTCATCAGACATGGTGTATGATATTTGTACATATCTTAAGCATATATAACAGAATATTGTAGATCAACTTACATGCGAGATGAAAAAAGAAGGTGCATTAAAATATAATATATCATTGGACTGTAAATATACAAAACCAGAACTACACGAAGATGAATATAGCGAGAGGGCCTTCAAGACCTCGAATGTACCTCTGTATAACAGCAACAAAATAGAAGATAGCGTTGAAGCTAGTATACAGATAATTTGTCACGAGGAAGAAGAATATATGCGAAAGGGTTCCGGTTGGACATTATATAAGATACATCAGCTACAGTTGAGAACAAATTTACTTACAACACTTGACAAATAGATGTATTCAGATTGAGGACATGCAATCGAGAATGTCCTGTACGACAACCTGCAAAAACCTTCACTGAGTGTGAAGAAGGAATTACGAGTGTTGTAGGCATTTACTATGAAGAGTGCGAGCTATACAGATCGTGAGAAGATGTGAACAACAAACATGCGCTGCTATCATGTAAGGTGATAAACGAAGGTGCTACAACTATTCAGAACATCGAGAACGCAAGAGTGACCTCCAAGTCTGCTGATGATGTGAAATATGTACCGGTTGGGCATTATATATAATTTATCAGCTATGGTTGAGAACAAATTTTACTTCAGCCACTTGCCTATTTCCCTCTAATCCACAGCAGAGAAAATTACAACCCGGCAACATGACGTGACCAAGCTTGGCTAAGACGATAAAGCCAACTTGATCTGCAGTGTTTCCAGAGTTGTGAAGTAATATGTGTGTGCCCGGCGCCACAGCTGTGCGGTGAGCTGATGAGATGTAGGATCGTTCGGTCGACAGCCTAGGGACTCTGGTAAACACTCCGTCATACACATGTTGCCGAGGTTGTGGGCCACCTCGCACGCCTTACTTGATTATCAATAAAAACAGTGGTGCTGGTTGTTAAGGTTTTTATTACCCCGTTATGTACACTCAACTATACAGAAGACACGTGGCCTGAATGGCCCGGAACTACAAGCGACCACGTGGTCTTATCATNTGATTTCCAATAAATAATCACGTCGCTCTCCCCCCGACACTATGCAAGTTAAATAATAAAATATATGATGATAATGATTTATGATGTGGATGCGACTGGATACTATTCGCTAGATGATGTCCTTGCTAGTGCTTCTGCGGCGTGGGAGAGCTTAACGTCTGTGCTCGTCCAAGTCCTGGCGATTACTGCCGGAAATGTGCGTCGGCTTCCGCCGCCTAGACGCCGCCGACACCATGCGGTGGTACAGTGAAACATAATATACACTAAAATATGATTATGGGATGAAAAATGATATGAACTAAATTAACACAACAAAACATAAGCACAATTACACAAATACATAATAAAAATGATAATACTTATTCTAAATGTTTTCATTGCACCAGCCACAGCATTGCCAAATGTAGAATGCCACATGTATCTGGCTGTGGCTGGGCAAATTGTCTCCTGATGACAAAACAAATTATAAATGAATTACACACTGACATTATTTACAAATACACTGACGAAATAAACTGAATAAATAATAAACACTAATGCACTCGTGCCCACAAGCCTGTCGGTGTGGTGCGTCTGGTGTGGGCATACTGCGGCAGTCAGTGGGCAAAAGGACTCGTGAACGTGCGGTTCACGTCAAACACTACTGTGTGAAGGTAGTAGCGTACGCAGAAGAGAGGAGTCCGCAGAGGAGAGGAGTCTACACCGCACAGCAGTAGTAGTACGTGTGTTTAAGTTGTCATATACTTGGAGATGATGAAAAGTGTGGAGAACATGCAATCGAAAATGATCTGTTTGCCTACATGCAAAACTTCACCAAGTGTTCAACAATTACATGGAAAACAATGCAGTTACTGCGACAAGACATTCGGTAAAAGTTGCAATGCACTGCTACATGAACAGAGTGAGTGTCAAAAGAAACCAGCCTCCAGAATACTACCATGTAATATGTGTGGTGCGACATTTGGTAGAAGTGACAACCTAAAGAGGCATACTGCTATATGTAAAGGTAACACGCCTTTACTTGGCACAAGACAGCAAGCATTAAACTTGTTCACGCAAGGCAATACAATGGATGGCCACCATACTGATTCGTCGTGTAAACTATTGATTGTACCATCGATCATAACATTATCCGGACATGCATCAAGTTCCAAAACATTCTGTGAAGGAAATACGCCCGTTGCAGACATTTATTATGAAGAGCGCAAACCATACAAATCGTTCAACGATGTGAACAACAAACATGTATTGCTAAGGCGTAAGATGAAAAACGACGATGTTACAACTATTCAGTACAAAAGTGTGACCGTCAAGTCCGAGGGCGATGATGATTATGATCATGCGAAATGTACATATTCTACTGACGATGATGAAGTAACTGCATGTGCAAAGCAAAAGCGTAAACACAATGATGAAGAAGACGGATACGTGAAGTGTAGACAGAATAAACGAAGATTCGAACCAAGTACTCTGGCTCAGAGGTATTTCACAAACAACCCATCACGGAAGTACATAGGTGTTGACATGTATTGTAAACCTTTTGCGAAGAGAGTCGTGAAGTCTAGCTACTTATTTTCTGAATACCCCAACGACCTGGTAGATAGACTACATGTGCTGGTTGCATTACAGAGAAGTGGATATATTTCTGTCAGCGAAGAGATAAATAAGATTATTGATGAACTCAGAGCTATTGACTATATTGAATGATGTATGTTCACCGCGCTTCTCGACAACATCTAGAAAGAAAATAGTATGTTTTTTTCTTAAATTAAAACAAAATTGTATACATATCATGGGCGTTGAAGCAGACATCAGCAGCACGACATTTATGCAAGTATACAACTATTATTGTTCAAGAACCACTGACGCTATGTCGTCGTAGAGTACGACCGCTATATAATGTGTGTCTATCCTGCCAGTCGACACCAGTGAGCTCAAGATGAACTGTCCATTTCGTCCAGAAACAGCCTACAGCAGTGTAACTCCTGGTAACAACTGTAAAACCTATGTCTGTGATGGCGAGGCCGCTGAAGAGCCAAGAACATACAGCGAACAGTGCGACGGTATAGCGCATTGGCTGCTTGCCCACAACCCAACATTGTACGAGCAATGTCAGCAGATGGTCGAATGTAATATTCTGGGGAGGTGTATTGTTAACCCTATGCGAACAGACACTCCCCTGCCATGTGGTCCAGACGAAGTTATAACTCACGCTTTATTGCAAGATGCGATAAGAGTTTACCTTCCTTAAGAGCCTTTGGTGCTGGCTGAACCTACCAACTCTGCTGCGATTGACATTACTAAGGACGACGACAAGCTGCCTGCTGTCAAACGGAAGAAGCCTGCCGCTACCAAGTCCGTGGCGACGTCTCATCGCAAACGTAACGTAAGAAGACATTGCCGGTCAATACATGTCTGAATTGTGGCAATTCATGGCTTCAGGACGTGTGTAAATTAACAGTTGCCGATAGAAAGACATTACTGCTGCAACTATTCACTACTCTGCTTGCAAAAATATAGTGGGAAAAAAAAAAAAAAATTAATTGTCTGTTTATAGTTAATTGCTATCTTGATGTAATGCTTAGGATATATTATGTATTACTTGTTAATGCCTATCTTGATGTGTAATGTATGTTTTGCTTGTGTGAGAGTATGCTGCAAAAACAATGTATAATATATACAGTAATATATATCTGTATGTCATGAAATTCACAGTGTTCTTATTTCTGTTGGATAACTATCACACACAGCCCAAACTAAACGTGCTAGTATATTAAAAGCACACCAATAAACAGTACACTACTGCAATTATATATCTTTGTAAGGGCATTACATGGAGGAGTATGTTACAAGTACGCTTTAGTTGATAGTGTGTGCGTAGGGTAAAAACAGTACACTGCTGCTTATAAAAACTTTCGTACCAGCAAAGACAGCCCTCTGTGTGTGTGCAAGTGCGCATTCTCAGGGGATGGTAGTATACCTGTACAGCCAGCACCAAATGCCCTTGAGCAAGGTAAACTCTTATCGCATCTTGCAATAAACCGTGAGTTATAACTTCCTCTGGACCACATGGCAGGGGAGTGTCTGTTCGCATATAGTTAAAGACACATGTTCCCAGAATATTGCATTCGACCATCTGCTGACATTTTACAAAATATTGGAAATTATGATTGTGCTCATCAAAACTGGTATCGGCATCGGTGGCATCTGCAGCTGAAAATCAATATCGTCGGTATCGGCAAAATGTGGTATAGGCCCATCCCTAGTAATAGGCTGGTCACAAGCATTTGCAACAAAGCACTGCATTTGCAAGCAAGCACGAAATTGCTTGTTGTTAGTAACCAAAGATGGCTTCCCGTAGGCAGAAGTTGTATTAGAAACACAAATGTAATTTACGGACCTATCTACTAACCTATTTGTTTGGCAAGACCAACATTTGTGTATCAGCAACAGTATTCTAATGCTTGAAAGAAATAATTTTCAACCTTGGTTAACCAATATGATGACTTATTCCTACATATTAATAATAATACGAAAAAAAAAAAAAAAAGTGCCAAAATGTTCAACTGTATGAAAACATTGGTTGCCAAACTCTGTTACAATCCTGACAAACACCAAAAATAAGTGTGCAAACAGCAGAGTAACCATAAATGCCAATCCACCGAGCACAGAATTTGTTACCAATTCAATCGTGAAACTACGCCTATCTTTACTAAATAATGTGATACGAGTTGAGTGTTAAGTCACGATGCCATCTTAATTACACTACTGGACATTATCACAAGACCAAAGATGCAATTCTGTGCTGTTTTCTGTAATATGCCACTATACACGACTTTTTCATAACAGGGGCTATTTTTTTACAAAATAATATGTGGGTATTATATTGGAGTTAAATTAAAAATGAAACAAATAATATGACGACCACTTTCATTCTACAAGCATAGCACATTCCAGAGCAGCAAAATTGTGATATATGCCAGTAATGATAAAAAAATTAAGGAAATCACAGGTTAACTAATTTTCTGGTTCCCCCCCCCCCC
>NQII01004337.1:62983-106486 GCA_002778355.1 Clitarchus hookeri | reverse complement strand
ATCTTTGAGGTTAGTAATGAAAATAAATACGTGCAAATGGTTATATTCATACATGCATAGAATTTATTCGGTTTTGTAATTGTATTTCTACAGGTCCTCCATACATTTCACACACTTATTCCACAAAATCTAGGCCATAAACTTGTTGAAAAATATGCTGTAAGTCTTGACGCTTTTTTAGCGTGTTCCCCAAAGTGTGTTTTAGAGTGCCACGAAAAACAAATTTTTAGTTGTGTGAAGGAAAAGTTGAAGTTACGGTTTTATGTCGCGTGTCGATCTACGCTGGAAATTAAATCTGTCCCTGCACAACACACAGGAAAATGGAAACAGTAGCTGGTGATGAAGACGGTTCCGAAATATTTTGTAAAAATTATTACAGGATGCTAAATGGACGGAGAAAGGGAGGAATGTATGCGGTGAAAAAGGCGAAGTGAGTTGGAGATGTTGCAGTAGCAGAACGAAGAAGTTGAGGAAATAGGAGCACCCAGAGAATACTTACAAACTGACAGCAGTAACTGGAGCACTTGCCTCCCACCAAGGTGAAATGGGTTTAATTCTTGGTGGGATCCTCCGGGGTTTGTGCATATGGGAATCATGCCGGATGGCAATGATTGTTAGGTTCTCTTAGAGATCTCCAATGTCCTCTGCCCTTGCATTCCAGTGCTGCTCCACATGCACCTCGCTTCACCCTCATTGGTTTTCAAAACCTCGTTAAGAGATCTCCTAAGTTAGACCCCAGCAGGGTGTGAAGCCAGATGACCAAGGTGAAGACAAGTGGTCAGACCACTGCAACCCAGAGACATCTGTACCGTACCCGCTGGGGAACACCACGTTGGCGTTCTCACACTCAACTTTTGTAACGCTGCAAAACTGCTCCCACTTCCTTGTCATTTGCTGGATATAGGACCCCCACATTTTTACTGCGGTCTGTCTACATGAGAAGTTTATCACCCCACAAAATATTTGCACATGTAATTTAGGAGGATAATTTTATCTTGACACTTAAATATGTGTTCGGCAGGTAAATTCTATGCAGCTATTGTATTCAGTATCCGCTACATTTTCTTTGTCAGTTGCTACATTTTTCTTCCTTACATATAATAGTGTTAATTTTTTTATAAGATACTTGGTAAGTGGCTTGTACTGTAATGAAATACATGCATATTCAAAAAACGGTGACCTCAAAAATTGTAGTATGCCCATATATAATGACTTTCAAGATTTTGAAAGAAAAACTTGAAATAAAATATGTATTGTCTTATATTAGTGTAAATACAATATTTATACCACTCCACGACTACTGTCGCTCCACGTAGGAAGTTAGCGACTAGCAAACCCTGTGCGCTTGCAACGCAACACTTTTATATTGCTACTAAAAAAAGACTACAAATGGGAACTGAAACAAAATTTACAATGCACTTATAAGAATAAAAATATACATATATTATATCACCTTTATTTTTATCCATTCAATACTATTTACAATCTCACAGTACATTCAAAACACAAAACACAGATTTTCAGGCTAAACCTGTTTGCAAATACATATTTGTTTCTTTTCGGAACACTTCTGGGAGAGAGAGCCTTAGGATATTTGGAACACGAGGTAAATAATGGAATTAACACTGAACACTTCACTAAGTTTTCTAATCTGAGTGCCCCATCTTTCAAATTAGATTTCTGCAAAAATTTAATATTTTGGAAAAATACATGATTAAAATTTCTCAAAATAACACACAATTTAAAAAAGTAGCTACAGAAAATTACTACAGTAGAGTTGCCGTGTATGTACATACCACCGCAGAAAACAAATAACTGGAAAACAATTCCGGAATGTAAGCAATCTCAATCACACGCAATATTTTACAAAACTGAACAAACACATCAGCTGTAACCATTAACTAATGAAACGCTGTTAATCTGTTTAGATACATTTTTTACAGGCAAGTACCATAATAAGTACTTCTGTGTAACATTAATACTGTTATAACTACAATACGTATCATGTGATTTTCTAGTCTCAAATCTGCTCTCTTCAAAACACCATGCGCGTAGGGTGATATTTCTATCAGCAAAATTGCACTATTTATAAATAAAACTGAAAATGTTCTGAATTTTAATTTTATACCTTTCTAAATGGTATGTTGTTAAATGTAAATACAACTAATAATTAACTATACTCCTTCCTACATTTTAAAATGTTGATCATGAAATGCAACAGTTTCTCAACGTTGCCTAATCACTGCAGTGAATCAGCATGACAAAAAATGTCAGAACAGAGTATCTGAATTCAGAACAATAACCTTCTCTGTTCCACATTAGCAATTTACATTTAAATGTATGTATACATATAAAATAAGTGCAAAAATTTGACAAAATAATGTTGTTTGTTTTGCTGTTTTTCAGGAAGTACCTGATAATGGTTACTTTCCATGAAAACTGATCACACTCGAAACACACCACTGCATGCGACATACGATGCTGACGTTGATAACCTAGCAGAACCAACATTACAAACGTGAAGTTCAAGAATTCCTTACATGAATCAGTAAGATTAAATTTCTTGGGTGTCTGAAATAAGACATGTGTACGTCCCAAAAATATTGTATTAATTGTTAACTTTGATCAAGAGTTAACTTTCTAGCCCAACACACATTTTCATATGATAAAACCATTTACCAAACTAGAAAGTCACAGAGTGGTCAAAAAATGCACAACGATTTCTTAACATAGGACCTTCCCTTCAGCTGTTGCAATTATAGCGCACTTGCGGTCTGCACATTTGTCACATCGACATTATCACCAGCTATACTCTGGCATCTCACTGAAACACTCTTGTACAACTACACTGGACTATGAGTTGGCAGGACTGACACTGCAGCACTACGGAAGCAGCAAGTAGCCATTACGACAAACCAAAAATGCAGTTTTTAATGAGGTACAGTTAACCCAGTACAAAGCCACCACAAAGGAAATAATTTTTGCTGTTTATCCAACACTAACAATTGTTTCATTTCTTGACCAACTGTAGGTTTAATAGGGGGTGAAAAGCCTACTTTAGAACAGAATGTCTTCATCTCCTTCATCGAGGATGGTTTGTGTGTACTCAACCTGCTTTCCATCAACAAGAAGAGCTTCTGCAGCAGCCTCTGCTTTCTTGCGAGCAATGCGTTTCTTGTCCTGAATCTTCTTCAGCCTACAAAAACAAATACTTTAGTCTTTTTCAGGTAATCAAATCCATTGTAGGGTATGTGATGGCTCATGTAGGACAATAGCCTGGAAATCATAACGACACCCCAGATTACCAATAGCTTTGAGATGGAAAGAACATTAAAAAAAAATGGGACTGTGATGTAGCATGGGATAAAATGGTTTGGTCTGCTTGAATTATCCATAAAATACAATTATATGGTTGCGTAGAAAGTGCAAACAAAACCTACACAAGTCTTAGCATACAACACGTAAAGACAGCCAAACCTCAATTTTAGACACTCAAGGTACCCCAAACTTTGTCCCTCTGTAAGAACCAAAAAGACCAAATTTTGACCCATGAAAACTGTGTCAACAGCCAATTGGGAACATGAAGTCGCATTCACATATATCCAATGCAAAAATTATACATTTTTATTGATGAAATGTGAATTTATATTTTAGGGCAACGTATTCCAAGTAAAATGATACCTCAGTTATACCGAGAAGACTTATAAGCGAGTTAAAATTAACAAAAAGCAGACCACAGTGTCATACATATGCCTAACAAAACAGCAGCGATATGACCCGTGTTTACATTTCCCGTGATGAAACAAAATGTTTTACGTTAATAAAACAATAAATAATACACTAACACTTAGACATCTTCACTTCAAAACTGTGGACACATATCGGATGCAAAGAAATATATTTAATAAGGAAAACCAACGCTGTTACAATCTCCAATAAAATGTTGTATTGATAGCAAATAAAGTTTTGATAACACAGAAAAATAAATTATACATGTACAGTATTAACAGTAAAGTTATTTTAATTGGTAAATGCATTATGAATAAAATGTGATAAACTTCGCGACTGGCGCAGAACACAATATATGTAGTTATGATTTCACATATAAAATTGTGTATTTTTAAATTTTGTTGTTTATTTTGTGTTTTAAGTGAAACTGTCTATGGACTGTAATTTAACTTGCATTTTGAAGTTATTCTAACACTATTCACCACATGATATTGTTTATATGTACGTGTGTGTGTATATTATATATATATATAAAAAAAGATTTATATAATATTTTCTTGCAAATTTGCAAATTCACATCGGTTAAAGTCTTAAACTAGCTCACTAGTCGCAAACAGAGATATGAAAATCCCTAACCTATACACACACAAAAAAAAAAAAAAAAAAAAAAAANAACTAGCTCACTAGTCGCAAACAGAGATATGAAAATCCCTAACCTATACACACACAAAAAAAAAAAAAAAAAAAAAAAAAGGCTAATTTGACCACGTTAAGGGCTGTGCTCACTTATCCTAGATCCCAATGGAATATGCAGCCTAAGATTTCAGTAGTGTAAAAAGACAGTCACACTTTTATGCTTCTACCATTAAACATTTATCAAAAGAAATGTCATCACAACATTGAATAATGTGTGTGTATCTCCCTGCACCTGCAAATTATGACTATGACAAAAAAAACCAGCACAAGTAAAGCAGGTTTGTATTTGTAACCCTACAAAATTTATTTCCCTTTATGGTTACATTTACTGTCAATAAACAAACTAGTTGAGCTACACACAATAAAATGTCGTAACAATGAAAATACAGTATTTAACTAACCTGTAGAATTCCTCTCTCTCCAGTTCGTCCAACTCGGAGACAATGTATGACAAAGTGCCTTCAATACGAGGGATAATCACTGGAACACAAACCAAAATACATTAACACAACGCAACTTCATACGGCTTTCTTTGCACCACAAAAATAATATTACAAATCATATTTATCTTATCGGTCATCTCACAGTAGCATGTTTGTAATGATGACTAAGCACAAAGTTAATAAAAAAAAAGGTTTGTCAGCACACAGCAATACAATATAGGGGTTGTTTCTCTACCGTTAATTGGAGGGCAACACCAAAAAACTGTCAAGACATCCCTCGTCTCAAGCCCTCCTCTCTCCCCCACCCACCTATGCTCACTTAGTGTGTCGCTATGCTAAATGCTATGTGCATTGCAACAGTGTTAACCAGCCACAATTTATTTATGTTGAATGGATTTTATGTCGTCGTACTTTCGAACCAAAAGTATTTTTTCAAAAATTGAAGAAAGAAATTTGCAGGGATAGCGAGGGGGAGGGGGCATGCCGAAACTGCCCAAGCCATCCCTCCACAGGCTCCTTTATCCCCACCCAAGTATTGGTCATTTGAGGGAGTGCACAAGGGTGCCACGCTGGTTGCTAGGCAACCATCTCCCCCCAGGTGTAGTCCGGCAGACTTGAGTTAAGGGTTGGAAAAGTTGTCTTTAGTTCAGTTTTTGATGTCATGAAAGGTATTGATGTCTAATAACATGAAATGCCAGGTGACATCAACCATCCATTGAGCATTTTGATGTACCCAAGACAGCATCCACAATAGTGTCATAATTTGTGAAATTCCAATACTTTTCTTAGTAGGCCATGTTTGGTATCAAATTATGGTTTTCTGGGGTGCTTAAATATGGTGAAAACATTTTCAATAATGAGATATCCAAAATTTCTGCCAAATTTATGGATGTCATTTTCGAAGTGCTTAATTTTTAAATGTTATTGTAAATGTTGGTCAAATTTACGTGTTTAATGATTCTGTATTTAAGCATACATTCAATTGCATTTCGGATAGGATAAAATAATAGCTTAAAACATAGACTGTTTCAATAATTTTTATAGCTCAGTTAGAATACAAAAAACTTTGTTATCAAAAATATATTTAGAAATTAATACAGAGTCCAATTTATAAATTTTTTCAATAGAAAACACATCTTTTGAATGTTAAATAACTATTGGATATTGAGTGTTGCAAATGTGTTTTAAAGAAATAAACTATCTTCAGTCATTAGTCTTTCAAATAATTCTTACAATAAAGCCAATAACTTATAAAAATTAAACTTATACTTCTGACTGCATTGCCAACCACTGCAGGCACAAACAATGCACATAAAAATCTTTCAAAATAGCATATACACTTTGAAGATTTGCAAGAAATTAGTTTTGCGCAGTCAAATTTGACCAACTTCAAAAAAGATTCAGTGGTGTAGGAAATTCCATTAGGGACAAGTGATTTGTCTACTTCATCCTCTGACGAGCTCTATTCCACTGGTTCTAGGATTGGAAGTTCAGGTCTGGTTACCGATCGTCAGATAAAAGCCGGAAAATGTTTGGCCACTAAAGTCACACCGTCAGCGATGGTTACGTCATGTTTGGGAATCATTCTTGTAAACACACTTCTTTGTAGCATATTCTTAGGTGCGACTTTTGCTTTGGCCATTCACATTTATCCTTCCTCGGTAAACATACTTGTTAGAACATGTGAGAGCCCGTGCTGTNGACTTTTGCTTTGGCCATTCACATTTATCCTTCCTCGGTAAACATACTTGTTAGAACATGTGAGAGCCCGTGCTGTAGACTGAGTGCACTGCTGATATCAATCGCACGAGAACTCGCCAGAGTCCCTCTGTTATTTTCCTGCTCACTGTTCAAACAGCATTTCCAACATCATCATCTTCATTGTCCGCAAATTTTGAACTTGTCTTGCTGTGCTCTGAAAAACAAAAATTTGGCAAAACCTGGTGAACTAAGGACAACTACANGCAAATTTTGAACTTGTCTTGCTGTGCTCTGAAAAACAAAAATTTGGCAAAACCTGGTGAACTAAGGACAACTACATCAGCTCCCAATCTTGAGAAGATTGTCATGAGAATTCAATGCTTTTTGGCCTTGTCAAATAATTTAAGAATGGTGACAACATTTTACCAGCAATTAACATATTATTGTGCACCTGCAGTATGAAGGTCACTCAGTGTAACAAGTATTCGTACATGATACGCCCATTCATCTTTTAGTATATCACATACTTCAAGTATAGAATTTTGAAATTACTATTTAAAGTAATAGCCTCAACCTATTTTTAGATATAGGCCAGTCACCAACATGACGAGCTCATTTCCTCCTTCAAGATTTTCATTTCTTCTGTGCAAAAAGACAATGTTCTTTAAATGAGAATTATTTATTTTTGGTGTTCCTGTTTCTGTTGTAGATCTCAAGTGAACTTCTGCAGTGTGTCAGTCCAAATATCAGGGATATTGTCCATTCCAAGCTTGCGGTGGCAACATTTTTAACTACGTCTGAACATTGCTGTTCTGGCTACATCAACTTAGAAGTAATTGATAATAGAAATATTTTGTCATCTCGGAGATATGCTTTACATTTCAACTATTCACCTACCTTTGTCTCGTTAGTAGTTTCAGTTGTTTACGCGAGCAATAGCATTATGAAGCATATCTTCCACGGGATAAAGAGTTGAGTGTGGTTAACAACCATGATTACGTGAGCATTAAGTAATCTGGCTTTATTTAGGTAGCGTTATAAACGAGAATGGGAAATTAATGGAGGCCGTGTTCCAATTCGTTTCGAGTTTTGTTTTTTGTAATTTGTATTTGGATTTTGTAAGGCTTAGTTGCAACACCACGACATTCAACTGTTTAGCATGCCATGCTGCTATTATTTTAATTTATCATGACTCCAACATTACAAGTCCATGAAATAGTAATCATTCCCGAAAGTTGTNCATGCTGCTATTATTTTAATTTATCATGACTCCAACATTACAAGTCCATGAAATAGTAATCATTCCCGAAAGTTGTTAGAGGGTCATTTAGGAATTAAAATTAACAAAAATAAAACCTGTATCATGTAAAATTGTTACTTAACAAAAATTGTGTCATGACAAATACCTATTCCAAGAATATTTCAGCAACTTGCTTTGTAAAATAATTATTTAGAGTACAATACACATTTGTTTATTGCATTAACCTAGCCTATAAGTTTATTTAAACATTTCAAACAGGCAAAACTAATATGGTTTGGTAGTTGGTAATTTGTATTTTGTAATTTGTCAGCTTCAGAGATGAAAGAACACAAAATGCAAATTACAAAAATACTTCATAGATTTTGAAGACAAAACGGGTCACATGACCATTTTGATAACAAAAAGTGCCAATTGGAACACGGCCTCGCATGATTAAAGCTGGGGGAAAACACCTACTTATCAGGCAAAGTGTACAGAATGTAATTCTATCCTTAGCATTTACAATGGGGACCATGGCAACACCGAAACTCTCAAAAAAAAAAAATGGCCAAGATCTTCAAAAACAAATTCGTCTCTTTTGAGCTTTGTTGTGAAGGAAAATAATGATGTGATTAATGCCAAATCATTGTGGGATAAACTGTGTTTGTGAAAAAAACCTGCCTATAAAATTAAGTTATACATTTACAAAGTTGATCCGAAAGATGTTTCCTGATGGTGACACATCCTCACACTTCTGTTGCAGTCAGACCAAAATTAGTGCTATAATTCAGTAACAAATAATTTTCTAATGACTTCCAGTATTTAATCAGACCTGGATTTTTTTCAGGATATTTGTAGTTAATTTTTCAAGGAGTTTTGTTGGTTGGGTTTAAGATTTATGTTCAGAACCAATNTGTTTCCTGATGGTGACACATCCTCACACTTCTGTTGCAGTCAGACCAAAATTAGTGCTATAATTCAGTAACAAATCATTTTCTAATGACTTCCAGTATTTAATCAGACCTGGATTTTTTCAGGATATTTGTAGTTAATTTTTCAAGGAGTTTTGTTGGTTGGGTTTAAGATTTATGTTCAGAACCAATGNTTTTTTCAGGATATTTGTAGTTAATTTTTCAAGGAGTTTTGTTGGTTGGGTTTAAGATTTATGTTCAGAACCAATGGCAGCCCTGTTCTATCTCATTATAAAGATCATCTTTGTATACTTGACTGCATTTTATAATAATCTGAATTCTGTTTGAACCACTTTCAATCACTCTTTCACCTTTTTTTCCACAATTCTACTTCCAACTGAACAAGCACTTGTCCTCCATTTGCTTCTCTAAGTCACACACACATATATATATATATATATATATATAAACATACTTGTAGTTATTTATGAAAGAATTTGTGACCCACAAAACAAATTTCACTTCACAGTTAAATATATTAGGTACGACTGAAGTTCCAATATAATGCACAGTTTCATTAAAACTATTTTGGTAGTCATATTGGATATCTCATTACAGAAAATATTTGCACAATATTGAAGCACATATTTGGATTAAAATGGCATTAGCTTAGGTTATCGGAAAATGCTGATTTAAACTTTGTTACGTTACTGATAATGCTATACAAGTTACGAAGGAAGAATTTTACATTTTCAAAACGTTAACGATGCAGTGTGCAAGTATTACAATACAAATATAAAGAGTGTAAGCATGCCTTAAACATACAAAACCAACAGCATAACACGTAAACTACCACTAGTCCAGCAAAACAGACATCTACAGTGATGAAGGATAGGTTATTTCAACAGAATTAGCCTATATGGCTCAAAATGAGAATAGAAACAAGTTAATTAGTGTAATATAAAAATTGTTTATGTTCTTTTAACCTAAAAAGTACATATAACAACTAGTTTTCATAAGTTACAAGGTCCTTAATTTGTTGCAGTCAATTTNTTCTTTTAACCTAAAAAGTACATATAACAACTAGTTTTCATAAGTTACAAGGTCCTTAATTTGTTGCAGTCAATTTTTTGGGCTAATGCATAATGTGGTGTTTTTTAAAAAGTTGTTTACTTCTATCATTTGCAGAAAATTTTTAAAGTAGATTTATATTCTATGTGGGAAAATCATGCTGAAGAGGCATGCAAATTGCTTTTATTTTATTCACGCAAACTGTTTTTATATGCACACACATGTACTGTATGTATACATAGACTGATTAGTTTTTTTATTGAACTGGCAAAATATCATCCATTATTTACATAAAACAAAGCACTTCAATTTAATATTATGCCAAATGAAAATTAATTGTACACGTATTTTATCGTTTGTGATATTGTACAGTATCACATTTAAGAACCAGAATTTTTTTTTATTATATTTTAGAAAAAGGAGCTACAAACATACTGAAATTACCTCATCAAAACTGAAGAAATTATGGAAACCTTTCCACAGAAAACAAATGTGTGTATTTATTCCCAAATGAAACAATATTTTAAAGGTAGGCATGTTCTGTTACAATATTCCTTAAACTGCAGATATGAACATAGAGTACCTTTGTAATGCTAATATTATCTTTAATATAAAACTTATTTTTTGTATGCCATAACAGAGCTTGAGCTTGCATGCTTGCTTGGGTTTGGCTTGAACTAAAAACCCCAGGCTTTTACACTTCTAGTACCCGTGCACTTAAGTAAAATGCCAATCTCTTATTTACTCCCCCCCCAGTCGAGGTTTACCAAGAATGTATGGAACTACAGTAGAACCTTGCCGAAATGACCCCTCATGGTTTCCAGAAATAAGGTCGTTATGACAGGTCAGTCACTATATAGATATTTTGGGAAATTTTGGAGCCATTTCGACACACCCCTAAATGCCAACATTTGCAATTTTTGCATCAAGTCTGTGTTCAATCATCTCTAGCGCAAAAATGAGACTTGTTTTAAATCAAATACATATAAATTAATTTCAATAGACAGTTGTCTTCTGAAAAAGATTATGACTAAGATGTGTATACTTAACCTCCCCTTGTCATTAAAATGTTTAAAAATTCGAGTGGCGCAAGGTTTTACCAAGTATTGTAAGTCTATGTTTGATCACGTCTAGCGCGAAAATGACATGAATTTACAATTAAATACATATAAATAAATTTTAATAGGATAGTTATCATATGAAAAAATTATATCCAAAACGTGTATACTTATCCTAACCTCGTCTACAAAATGTTGAAAATATTGAGAGGCACGAGGATTCACTTAAATCAATGATCAATCATCTCTGGTATACAGCGGATTCTCTGTTCATAGTTTCTTAGGGGACTGACAAAAAATTTCAATGAATGTGGTCTTGAAATGCAGATAAATTAAAAATGGGATCACAGAATATGCTCCATGGATGAGGACTTTCAATCCATCTGGGTTCAATACATAGAGGTTCTACTGTAATGGTACCAACATGATTTTTGCCTGGCACATTAATGTAATTTAATAGTCAGATGTCTTTCCAAAAACATTATACCACAGAAGGGTATCTGTAGCCTCCCTTGTTGCAAAACAATCACAAAAACTCTAGGATTGAAGAAAACATACTTTTCAGCAAGCGAACATTCAATTTTTGTTGGCCTCTTGTGGAAAAACTAAAGGAAATTTCAACAAAACTTTAATTTATAATAATAAACAGACGTACTAGCAAATGCAGCATTCGCAACTATTTAGCGAGGGAGGTGAATGTAATCTGCAGCGTATGTTGCAAAATGGTTAAGAATGCTAAAAATATGCTGTTTTAGATTATGCCTGGGTGAAAGTGAAGGATGTTTTGTTTTATTAACTGACCTAAGTGCAAACTGCGATGTAGACATCAAGTGGGTCGGAAAATACATGTGCTTAAACACTGCCGAGCCGTGTGCATAGTGATTTAGTGATACAGTAGAAACCTGTAACAACACTTCTCAAGGAACCCAAGAAATGTCAGTCTTATATAAGGGAAAACTTTAAAAGAGGGTAATTTTGTATTGAAAAACATGTTTGTGGACCAAGAGAAGGCAACTTANTTATATAAGGGAAAACTTTAAAAGAGGGTAATTTTGTATTGAAAAACATGTTTGTGGACCAAGAGAAGGCAACTTATTAAGCAGGAAAATGTTATAACAGGGTTACACTGTAGTACAGATTAGAGTAGTTCCGATACCAATACCAATGCCCTTCCCTCTTGTTTGTAGTTCCAGCTCACCAGCTTTCAACATATTTTGATGTGCATCACAATGTGTCAGGTGCTGGTTTAGATTTGATGTGGTGAAACTGCTTTTATCTTTACCACCCCGAGATACTATTTTACCACACTGGTTGCATTTTGCTTTACTTACGTCTGTCATGTCTTCAGAAAAGTATTTCCAAACACTAGACATTTTAACGCAGTATGTAACAATTCATGGGTGCCAAAAAATGCATTGCAAGCGTAAAAAAACACGATACACAAAAAACAATCAGGATTATTCTCCGATAGTCAAGTATGTTACGCATTTGCGAATGTTCCGTGCTCACTATTTTTTGCAGCGTCGTGTCCGCTAGCGTCAAGTATTTAATGACCACAGATCAGACTTAAGTTTTACCAATAGTCCATACAGACTGTAATTGCATCCGCCGACTTTTATCAACTGTCTCTTTTCGTTTGTAGTAATGTGTTGTTCCTGTATTTGTTTACGTTTTTATGCGCAATTTATTGCAGCACGTCGTCTGGAACATAACTACTTTACAACAGTTACAGACTGCAATATTTATTACCTGCAGTGAAAGTTATTTTTAAAATATTTTCAAACAACTCGCAATATGTTTATTTAAGTATAAAGCATACATTTCACTTTGGCGTAGTTCCGTTTTTCATGCCAGATAATAATACCGGTAATAAAAGGCAACAAAAAAAATTCCAAACATATACACGCAAGATTAGAGAACACATTGGTATTTATAGAATAGTTCTCAGTGCAGCTGCAAGAGTTCAACGTAAATAATCAAAATGGTATCGACTGTAGTTCACAATATTGCCACCCAGAGCACAGCGAAATGAAAGTTCTCCACTTGCGTCCATGATATATATTTATCTATGAACTCCAGCCATTTATTAGTATACAAATGTACGCATGTGATATAAAATCTGTGAGATTCGCCATTAAATCCAGGTCTTTTTGTTGCTTTAAGATTCCGTAAAAAATGACAGGGCCTAATAATATTGTAAAACGTACAAAGACACCATATAATTTTTGTGTCCAAAGAAAGTAATAACCTGATTTTATTGTCTATAACCGATACCAATGTATCGGCCCGATACCATACCCGATACAGATACATTAAAAAAAGGTTAAGTATCGGCCAATACCGACACTTGGTATTGGTATCGGAACAACTCTAGTAAGGATATAAAAAGACAAATGCATTAAAAGCAAGTTTGTGTAATTTTCTTACAACTAAATGACTGGTTTGAATCAATCAAGAAAACAAATGATATGAAAACACTACGAACAATACAACACGTGCACATAAATAGGGAGTTGCTGACCGTGCTCGATGGCGTTCACCCTCCTGTTGGTGATCTTGATGACCTCGTCGAGGGTGACGAAGGACGTCTGCAGGGACGCCAACTCCACCAGCAGCTTCACGGCACTCTGGTAGTTCTTCTTGAGCTTGGTGAGCTGCTGGCCTCCTCGGGCGAGCCCCGCCAGCTCGTACGTGTCTGTGCCGTCCTGGTAGCTCTCAAACACCGGCAAGGTTACACCTGCAACGCAGCACAGTACCACACTCTTCGTCAGCTGGCAGGAAATATGTAAATCATGTTTCAAAACCAATTGTGAAACTACAGAGTGTAACATCATTTCTGAGTCAGGCTTAGTTGCTTATAGCAATCTCCTCATGTAAAAACTATGTTCTCACAAACTTTGTGATTGGTATACAAGTATCAATGGGAAACAATGGGGAAATTGTTTCAATTTAATACCATTTCTTAATGTAATAATTAAAATATATAAAATATATATACTGAAAATAATTTTATAATAAATTTAGTAGAAATTAACCTTTAAATTTAGAATTAAAATAAATAATTAGTTTTCCTGCTACACAGTTACAATTAGTCTGAGTAACCAGTAAGTGCTCACACAAAAATAAGCAAATTTACAGGGTATTTATTCTAGAAGAATTGTAGCATCGAAACAGCGAAACACAATTCTACGTCGTGATGTGTTGTTTATGCTTAATGCAAGTTCTTACCTAATGAAGTTGATTTACTTCTGTTTTGAACTCTGTGAAACAATTGGACCAATTTACTCACATTTCTAAAAAGTTTTCAAATCACTTAACCAACGCCTTTTCACACTGCCCACGGACAGATATGGGCTGGACAGAATGAAGAGAATATGCACATTTGTCAAAAGGGCTGAGTTGACTGTCAATGAGCTATGTAGGCCACCAGCCTGCAGGCACATGGTGACAGTGTTGCACCAACACACACATCTACAGCTGACGCGCACAGCACTATCACAATGCCTGCCGCTGTGTTCCACTTCACCTGCCCAGGGTCTCAGCTCTCTCTTACCCCTTCAAAACAGTATCAACTTGCAGCTCCATTGTGTCACTCTTCAATTTCATAAGAAGGGGGAGAGGAAGGCTCCTGAAATAGCTCCTTCAGCCAAGGGACATCAATAATACAGTATCACTTTCCTGTGCCCTTCACTGCTTTTTCCATTAATCAAATACAAATGGTATATGTTTAGTCGGAAGTGATTCCACCTGCTAACAAACATGATTTTCACTGTCTATGGGTAATGTGGAAGTTGCCGAATCAATCACTGGATTTCTTGCACGCACTATGTGGCTTGTAAAAAAGCATCTGCTCTGTTGGCAACAAGTTTCCCTCACGAACTCCTCCTGCTGGTGCAGCACTGACCACAGGGCTAGGGAGGAGGGCAGTGAAAGTTGTCTGGTTTGTTGTGCCTCAACCCTCCAGCACAATCACTGCTAGTGTCAAGTTCTCAGTATGAACAGTATCTTCTAACGCCTCATCCCCGCTAATTACTCGTACCTGATGTTCATTAACTAGCCATGGTACACTCAAGTTTACAAAACAACTAAAAACTTTAAAATAAAAAAAAATTAACGGATTGAATACTGGAAAATATTTGATTATAAATATAAATAAATAAATATATATATATTACAAATGATAATATTTTAGTAGAGTTGCTAACCTTGATACTAAACTCAAAGTGATATAATCAAATTAATTCTGATGAATTAGAATTCATTTCTGGTATATAACATAGTATGATGGTAAAAACACATTAATTCCAGTCATTCTAAAAATGAAAAATAACATTTTCTATTCTGATGAAGATGTAAATAATTAAAACCTAAATTTTAGTAACTGTGAATCACTATTTTAATATATTTTTACCAGACATATATTTTATATACTTAATACCAAATCAAGTTTGTACACTTTGTTTTTCCAATCGACCTAGCTACCTAGGCGAGTTACAAGGTTGTGATAAAACTGAGTTTCCATTGCAGGAATAAATATACCATAGCATGCATTGTGTAGATTGCAAGTGATGTTTATGAAATCAAAATGGCCATTGTCAGGTTTGTAACATGGCCGTAGCACTGGGCTGCGTGATTGCAAAGATTGGACGTGCTGGAAAGTTTTAACCATAAACTGCTTTTATAACTAAATTAATTATTTATCACAACTTTGTAACTTTATTTTAGGTGTTTGAAACACAATTGTGTTATGTGCACACACAAAATAAAAAGGTTTTACGTAATCACTGGACACAATTTTGTTAATTGACAGTTAATGACGCTCGCACAGCTCAGATTCAGATACATTTTGATTGTTGTCCTGTGACAATTTCATTTGTTCTAACAGGTTTCTATTTCCTAGCTAACAATTGTGAAATTTAAAATAGATTAGGCACCTCTCAACATTAACATGTAAAAATAAACAGCACGGAAAAATATGTGTGTTGATAAAGAGAAAAGAATCACGTAATATTCTCCAAAAAGTTTGCATTTTGCAGGAATGTCGTAGGCACCATTACTAAATGTTTAACAACATATGAAAACACCACAAAAACAGAAAAGTCACTGTTTTTCACTTTTATTGGAAAAGGGGACTTTTGATTTTTTTGTAATGCGCCCAGACAGTTTACAATGCCTCAAAAAGAGGGCATGACCAAGTGTAAGAGGGCGCTTCGTAACAGTATACACATGTATCTGTGGATTCAATGTTCGCCACAGACCCAAGAAATTATTACATCCCAGCCAGAATAACATAAACAAACCTAGTAAAATCTAAGTACACAGGACGATTAGGAATCTGTGGTCGTAAATAGAAAAGTGATAGATAATGCAAAGCAAGCATATTGTGTAAAGGAAAATGTGTTGAGAAATGCCACCCTGCAAAGGTGCAGGTGCAAACATAAGCAAACCCAGGCAGTAACCCAGTGGCTGGGAGGACGGGAGATTGCAGCACACATGCTCGCAGTTAGACGCACTAGCAACTGGCAGTCCGGTGTGCAGCACAGTAGATGGGTGGTTGTGGTTCGTTTACGTGTTTGACTTCGGACGATTAGTGCAGTGTTGACAGTCGACAGCTTAGTGCGTACAGGTTTGCGATTACGGATTTGGCAAACAACAGCATGGCAGCATTTGCATTCGCCGAGATGGCTGATATGCACTTTGGCATTTGGTGTACGGAGAGGCAAGAATAAATGTGACAGAAACAGTGCACACTTACCAAGGGCGCTATCCCAACAGACGTGTACCGGATAGAAGGATCTTCATACATTTTGACCAGCGACTGCACGACACTGGGAGCCTGATTCCATGAAGAGTGGACGCCGGCACCAGGAGAACTGTCTGAACGCCACATTTTGAGGAAGATGCCCTGGAGCACGTGGCCAAATAGCCATCAACTAGCACTCGGGCCATAGCGCACAACATAGGTGTTAGTAACAGCACCTTGTAGGAGGTTTTACACGAACAGCTGTTGCACACTTACCATCGTCAAGACGTGCAGGCATTGGGGCCAGCAAAGTGCCTGGAATGAGTCGCGTTTTGCCAGTGCTTTATCACACAAGGTCAAAATGCTCACTTCAGTAGATCAGTGTTTTCGTGTGACGAGGCAATGTTTACTCGCGATGGTGTGTTAAACAGCCAAAACAGCCATGTGTGGAATAAGGACAATCTGCACGCAACTCACATCACCGCTCACCAGAGGCGGTTTCAGGTAAATGTAAGGGCAGGCATAGTACACAATTGTCTGATTGGGGTATGTGTCCTTCCCCCACGACTCAACGGTAATGCCTACTTCCATTTTGTTCAACACAACCTCCCGGAGAAGATATCCCACTAGCTGTGGGGAATGGTATGTGGTTTCTGTACGACGGTTCCCCAGCCCACTTCACACGTGATGTGCGACAGCATCTCAACGACACCTTTCCTGGACGATGGGTGGGGCATGATTGACCGGCCGCTTGGCCCCTTCGTTCGCAGGACCTAACCCCTCTGGACTTCTCTCTGTGGGGCAACATTAAAAGCCGAGTCTACATGACATCGGTTCAGACGGAGGTGGAATTACACCAACGCATAACAGCAGATTGCAAACAGCTGTGTGCGTGATGCGCCACGAGTGTTCACAAGAGTGTGAGACAACATGCTTTGGCCCTGTAACGACTGCATCGAGGTTGGTGGGCAGCACGAACATCTGTTGTGAAGTCGGCCCACTGGGTTGGTGCCTTGGTGCGTGCGGAATCCAAATGTGCGTGCTTATGTTTGCGCCTGCACCTTTGCAGGGTGGTATTTCCGGACACATGTTATTTTGAGTTATCTACCACCCATTCAATTTACAGCCAGCAATTCCCGAATATTCTGAATAAAAAAAATTAGAACCACAAAAACTACAGTAGGCCTATTTGTGTGCATGTTCACCACTTTCTATAAGTTTGTCACTGCTGCGTACCAAAAATAAGAGAGACAAATTGTGTGCTTGAGTTTACAGTCTTATTGTTTGACTGGATGGTACTTAGTTTAAATATTTATTACAAATGAGGCAGTCCTTTCAGTGAAATAATCCAACACACATCAATAACAAGAGGTAAAATACTACAGTTCTTTCCGCCACAGTTGTAACATGGTTAAACATAGTTGCAGCAAAATATTAACATGTACTGTGTATAATAATACAATAATGTTAATATGTAACATAATAACCATAAGAACTATCATCAATACAGGCATTGTTAAGAAGTCATACAGTTGACCTAAATATGGTTATAGGCATAAATTGTTAACATTTATCCCTTATACTTTTTTTAAGTATGCCAGCATTCTTTGAACAGCTGAAAACAGTAAACAATGCCTTTGGCAGTTGAAACAAAGAAGTCAAATAGCAGTGTTTTTGTTTACATGTAGTCGAAGGATTCATAATTGGTACAAAGTGTTAAGTAACCATGAAAGGCCTTACGATGGGAGTCAAGTTATGTACTAACACCTACGTACATTATGCCTAAATGTAAATATGCTCTCTTAAAACAACAGGTCGTATCCGACCAAAGTTTACAAGTTTCGGTAGGTGATACCTTATGCAAAATCAAGTGGGAAACAATGAGACACTTTCTACCTAAACTAAATATTAAGGGATATATGAGGCCTTGAAAATTAAGGTTTTGAACTGCAATTTTGGAAAATATCGGAAATGAAGTGAAATTAAATTTTAATGCTTGAAACATTGTTTTACGTTATTTTCATCTTCCACCTACGAACAAACTTTCGTTAACATCTTCCACAACATTGAAGGCTATCCTCTCATTGCATACAACTTTGTAACCATCAGGAATTATTAACATTTGATGCTGGTTTATTGGGTAGCCATGACCTAGTTAACAAACACAACCCTTCTGTTGCAACTGCCCGGAACCCACCATTTCCATGTAATATAAACACAAAACTCTGGCTGCAGCGATACAGTGCCTATCACGTAGGCAACACTACCAACGTGCGTGAATGGTTCGCTGCTGTGCACGTTGCACAATGATGGCAGACATATGAACACTTAGGGCCGGTTTCATCAAGCGAGATAACCGTACTTCATGGAGTTTAAGTGCCAAATTATCTCTATCTCTCTTTTGTGTTGTACCATGTACCATATCTCGATTTTCTAAGAATATCAGGATAAAATATTTTAACCGCCTGATTTTGCTGGATAATATCACTATCAGGAGAAAGAAGTAAAATAAAACCAAATACATTAGACTATTCCCAAATAAATTTTAAAAGTGATAGAGCATTATTATTTGTGGATTATTAGCCTAACATTAAACAGTAATAAACACGATATAATTTGAAAACGGTAGCAAAATTAAGATAAGACAATTCAGGAAAATGTCAATATATGAAAACTATTTGGGAAACAGTAACTGCAGGGTTTTCTATATAAAACACTTTTATTATATTTAAGGTTATGAATTAAGTCCTGGATGTAAAACATGTAAACATTCTAAAATTAAAAAAATAATCAAAATTATGAGCTGCACAATGAAACTATAACTTGACAGCTAAAACAACAGCAAATAATGAATTATATATAACACTACATTCAAGTCTGTATTTTCAGATTCACTTTTTGCAGTACGGCATGTTTGCCTGAACACGTATTGTCCTTGAAATAAGTGTTCAGTTTCACTTTTCGCCTTTTAGAAAAGTATGTTGCAAGGAAAATAAAATTACAACCATCAATAATATTACACTTTGTGTCGATAGATCATTTTGAGTAATGCAGTTTCCCGGGGACGTTGATATTTATTTTCCTGTTTGTAACATTTCAACTTGATGCCTCACTTATTATAGATTATGCTGACACTTTCCGTTACTACATCTAACANTCCTGTTTGTAACATTTCAACTTGATGCCTCACTTATTATAGATTATGCTGACACTTTCCGTTACTACATCTAACAAAACAGTTTTTTTTCTTTGCAATATATTTTTTGTTTGTTGCTTTTTTTCTGTATAGACTGCTAAAAACTATTCACTTTTTTAACGTAAAATAACTTAAACATTTTCTGTTGACCGAGCCTTCGGGGTTGGTTACACGCCAAATCCAAGATAAAAATATCTACATTTTCTACAAATTGTATTTAAGTTGGTGACACCAGGCCTTACTGTAAAACATGTACAATATTGTCATAAGTTTACTGTACTGAAGTTGCCTGTTTATCTACGGTGACAGTCTGTGTGTGGTTCGCTGCAGGAAGTGTAACTGTATCGCTGCTGCCTAAGTTTTGCAAGTTTTTTTACACAAAATAGGCGGGTCCTGGCCAACTAAAGGACAATGTCTGTTACGTAGCACAGCTCATCACCCAGCATGAAGCGTTCGTAAATCCTGCCTGTAACAAGGTTGTCTGCAGTAAGAGGGTGGCCACCCTTGTTATTTCCATCATGGTGGGAAGGAGAGCTTGCTCTTACATCGATGATTCCAATAATATAAAACAATGTTTGGGAAATTGCAATTTTCTTTCACTTTGTTTCCGATAGTTTTGCAAACATACAGCTTATAAACTCAATGTTCAAGGCCTCATCTCTCTCAATATTCAGTTTAGGCAGGAAGTGTCCCACACAACTTCCACTTGGTTTTGCACAAGGAATTACCTCCCAAAAATTGTAACATCTGGTCGGATGAAACCTATACATCCATTATTTATTATAAGGATTTATTCAGTTTAAAGACATTAAATTTTAATCCCAGCCCCTGAAAATTATTAAACTAAACATCACACGTCGTCGGCCGAAATATACGCAGTGCTCCGTCTGTTTATTGGGTAATTTTG
Source organism: Clitarchus hookeri (assembly GCA_002778355.1). Taxonomy (NCBI): domain Eukaryota; kingdom Metazoa; phylum Arthropoda; class Insecta; order Phasmatodea; family Phasmatidae; genus Clitarchus; species Clitarchus hookeri. The sequence goes on along the minus strand of NQII01004337.1, from coordinate 85,791 downwards.
GGGAGATTGAGTATGTTGTTATAAGGTAACACTTAATTTAGAAGATGTCTANTCCGTCTGTTTATTGGGTAATTTTGGGGAGATTGAGTATGTTGTTATAAGGTAACACTTAATTTAGAAGATGTCTACAACCTGAAATTAATTAATGTTTCCTAATAATAAAAGTGTTATTTTTCAAACTATAGTGCATCATTTCACTCTTAAATTGTTGTGCACAGCTAAATGTAACTCTTTTATATCTATATACTGTACTACTAAACATTAAGAATTTTTGTTGCCTATCTTTTTATGTATGTACATATTCTTTCAACACAGTGTAACTCCATGACTGTTGATAATCGATAATCAACTGGAAACAAGAGTGTGTCATGCACTCTTTACTGCAATCTAATAGTGACCGCACCATAGCAACAATTACCAATAATTTTCATGTTCTTATTCCTAAATTATTCTTCCTTCTGCACAGCTCTTCACAAATGCAGTGCTATGCAATAATGCCACTGGCGTCGCGTTCGCTGCGGAACAAAAACAAACCTGCTACATTGTCCTTCTTGGTGCGAACCTTGATCTGTGCTTTGGTCACGTTCTGCAGGACCACTTGGTTGAAATCGCCTGTTGCGAACTTGGCTTCCGCAAGTGAGAAGGCTGCTTCTTTCATCACTTCACCCATCAGGGTTTTGGTCTAAAAAATAAACATAACATGATACCTTCTCGATATACTTTCAACTTACAGCATCCCCTTAAGAAGTTTCCAAAAGGAATAAAAACTTAAAAATCACAAAACTTTAATGAAAATTTACATCTATAAATATAATAGAAAACATAGTAAATGTCATGCTTAAGTATTAAAGAATGCAACTTCTTAAAATGGTTTTACATTACAAACACTCAATCCAGCAGTGATACATTCTGTCAAGCATTCAAATGGATATTACCTTGAAATTGTTTATCTTATAAACATAATTTCTTAAAAAAAAAAGGGACAAAATAACTAGTCCTACTAACATATGAGCCAAACAGTAGACATTTTGTGACAATCTACACAAAATGTTTGACTAGCTTGTATTTATAAACACAAATTTGAAACTGATAAGAAAAATAATTTGCCAACTATAGCAACAAGCAAAATGTGACTAAGAGAATGAGCAAGCAAGAAAGTGGATGGGAGTGTGTGAAAAAGTGCAAATGAGTGAAAAAATGCAAGTGTGTGAAAAAGTGCAAGTGTGTGAAAAAGTGCAAGTGAGTAAATAAGTGCAAGTGAGCAAATAAGTGAAACTGAGTACATGAGCAGGCAGGCGAGNTGTGAAAAAGTGCAAGTGAGTAAATAAGTGCAAGTGAGCAAATAAGTGAAACTGAGTACATGAGCAGGCAGGCGAGTTGGAGCAAGCGGGTGGTGAGTAGAGCTTTTCTTCATGCTGCACCATTGTAAGTTAATATTTCCGAAGGCGAACTAAGCTAGCCAAACACAGCAAATTTATTAAACAGTTTAAAAATGAAAATGTGTTAGTTCTGAAAGCTTTTTATGTGAGATGTTAGATGGGTCTGCATTACAGTTTAGAAAAATCGTTCACATCACGTGCATTATATGAAACGGCTCCAGTGGCAACCTACACGCACAGTTTAAAGATTCACCGGTAGATAGCAGGAAAACCGCACACTCAGTTTAAAAATTTCCCACCAGATAGCGATAAAATGTACATCATCATATACGAAGGCATTCATGAAAAATTATCATCTAAAGTTTTCACCATTGTGCCAAAACAAATTTTGAGCCTCAATAAACTCTAAAGTAAGTCAAAGTGGGCAATTACAATGAAAATTGAAATGCTTAACANAAACAAATTTTGAGCCTCAATAAACTCTAAAGTAAGTCAAAGTGGGCAATTACAATGAAAATTGAAATGCTTAACAGTGCGTGAATTTTGCATTTCAATTCAATGATTTTAAGTGTGCATATGTTGATGGTGCTTTTGAAGTCAGTATCCATAATATTCAGAATGAATTAAAGAAGTTAAACTACAATTTACAGCGAAAGATTTCAATATTAAGTTAAAAAAATATCTTTTTCTTATTTACTGGCCAATAAGCAAAGATCTGAAACATCAGTAGCACCAACTTATGCAAATTGTATGAGGAACACACATCATAGTTATGACACCTTAGGCAAGACAAGGCAGTTAAGACACTAAGAAACGTAATCAATTTTTCAACACTATGTATTAACAAGGCCATCATACGAATGATACGTCTTGAACAAGACGTCTTCCGCAGAAAGATCCGTAATCGACCCGAAGGTGTATTACTAACAATTTTTCACAAAAGTGACAGAGATCTTTTAATTCACCCAAGAATGATACTATGGACTCCTGATGAGGAATTACAGGTTTAAGTTTATGCTGTAAATAGTGACTTAGAACAATACGATACTCAATAGGGTGTTTGGTATCTGACGTACCACCCCTGACGGCAGTTCACATCAGTTGCAGATGGTGAGACCAGACCCTGGCCTGTTTTGTACATTCCTCAACCTGTCGACTTTTTGCCCATAACAGTTGCATGTACGCTTTGATTAAAACTCACAATCCTAGGTTAGATTAAAAGTGTAAAATAGTGATTCACTCATGGTGGTGGTAGGTAAAGTTAGGTTAGGTGGGCACATATTACGAAATTAGGTGGACAAATGTTAAATTGAGGTGTTTTTGTATTTTTTGTGGGTGTATTTTTAGTGATTTTACCCCACTATTTCCCTGATCTTCATAGCCCTCCCCACTATCACGTTTGGTAGTACCTACTGAGAATATTGTTAGGCCTTTAGTAAGTTTGTGTTCAGTGTGATAAGAAATGCCAATTTATACCATTTACCGACAATTTTGTTTGGAAAAGCTGCAATTCTTAACAATTACTACATTTTAAAGATAATTTTTTTTATTTATATACGCCTAGGGGTACATGTTTTTGTTCCAGCTCCTGACACAATGAATGCAGCAAGAACTTACTGCAGCTAGCCGGCCACGGATACTACAAGCCCACTGACTAGAGCTGAGCGGCAATGCACGACACTTACCAGCACTCAGCAGCAATCTAAGACATCCCGACTATCATCCACTACCTTCCACATTTTATACTTTACTGTCGCAATAAAAGGTCTATTTATATGCAACTTATGTCCGGAGAATGAAAGTAAAACTAAAATATTACCTCAATAATTTTTCCCAAAATTAGTCGAAATCTCATCTGCAAAGCATCTGCTTTCTTCTTCAATAAGCTGTGGCCTTTCTGTGCTCCCTTCAGTCTGGCTTTCATCAGCATCTGAGCTCTGGAAAATTAGTTTCAACTAGAAATGTAAACAGCCCAAGACAGAAACAAAGCATACAATAAGATGAAACAATAGAGGAATAAAAAATTCACAAACATTAAAATGTTTAACATTAGTCACAGCAATACTGAGTTTTCATATTTTTCTCTTTCTGTGTTTAAATTTAATTATGTTACTATTGAAATTTGACTCTGGCTAACATTGTTCTGTATGTTGGCATTCTGCTGCCTATCATGAAGTTGCAAGAGAACTTACCTATGGCAGGCAGCATTAAGCAAAAAAGAAAAACCTTATGAAACTGAAATGGTTAATAGCTACGTTCTAAATTATCAAGATCTGTAAACAATGTGCAAATTTGTAACACGTTTAGCAAGCAGATAAATTAAAATGTATTAAGCTAAACAGCTATTTTAAAGAGGCAGAAATATAATTTTATTGGTAAAGAAACTAGCATAATGGCCTTATCACATTTATTTTATTGGATTACTATAAAAATATATATTTTCACTCTTGACTATGAATTCAANGCATAATGGCCTTATCACATTTATTTTATTGGATTACTATAAAAATATATATTTTCACTCTTGACTATGAATTCAAAGTAGGGAGTTTATAATTTGTGTTACAACATCAAGCACAAATTACGAAAACCGCCAACAAATTAATTAAAAGGGTAAACGACACAAGTAACACACATGATCACTGTAACCTACTTGCTTGGGAGACCCACCCACTTTCTAAATCAACGGTTCCCACAAGTCGCAATAACACACTTAAATAATACGTATAATACATCTACTTATATAAGTAGAATAAAAGAAATTACCCTCTCGACGGAAAGATCGGAAGTCGATCTTTGTGAGACATGTTTAATTACAAATTTGGAAGAATTTAAACACCAGACACGACTAGCAGAATCACAGTCAGCTGACAAGACATACGGATGGCAAAGGCAAAAAAAAAGACGCACGACCAGCCTGTTTTATCATTTCCTAATGTCCTTCTCAGACATTCAACAAACAAATAAGCCATCAAAATATAATGTATTGAGNGCCTGTTTTATCATTTCCTAATGTCCTTCTCAGACATTCAACAAACAAATAAGCCATCAAAATATAATGTATTGAGTATTTCAGTCTGTTAATTACGATATAATATTTTGAGAGTGTTACAATTTTAAACTACTGGGTACTAACAAGGAATATATTTTAAACACAACATGCATACATTAGTTGCCCGGAAGTTGCCAGCCCTGCATTAGTAAACACAGATGATTGTCACAAATATGGCTTGAAATATGATGTATCCTACAATTAAAATAATTTAGATGTTTAAAGCTGATTTTAAATTCTATAAACGTAAACATCCTATTCCCGATTTATCAGCTGTGTTGAACATAAAAGAAACCTTTGCTGATCATGTAAATATTATAATATGAATGTAGTTTCTATATGGTAAACAGTAATTTGGTTATTAATATTGTACTCGTTTATCCAGCCGGTGATATTTTCATTTCCAGAAGTGTATCATTCCTGCCGTTGATTTGAAGAATTCCAGTAAGTTTGCAGAGTCTTTGGGGCTGCAACCTGTTGCGAAATGGAAAATCTGTGAATTATCCACAAATCCAGGTAATATTTTATTCCACTCATGTCAGTCGTATTTTCCTTGGTTTTTTTTAAGGCAGTATACTTTGTATGAACAGTAAAAAAATTAGTAAAATCGGTATTTTTGTGGTTAAAGAAGTTGGGTTCATCACTACACCAAAGCCATTTTCAAGTTTGTAATAGGAGAGATTGAGAAAAATGTGCGCTGAAAACATAAAACTTATGGAAACATTTCTTAAAAAGAAGTCTTGGAATGCATAACACGTGGGACTAGTTCTCTTGGTAATTATGAACATTAAAGGCTTTTCTGAACATTTGCAGAAAATTTGAGATTAACATGATACATATATCAACAATATTTATTATACAGGATATTAATTTTATAGGCACACTGGTTGTATTCATAGTACATACTATGCACAAACTGTGATAGTGGGGAGGGCTATGAATATCAGCGATATTGTGGGGTAGAAATAGTAAAAACCAGAAGAAACTACATTTAAAAATCTAGAAAGGCACAAACCTATGAACTATACTCAATTCATGCAAGATTTGTGCAGCTCTGTTTCCTCGAGAGTGAGTGATAGCAAGCTCCATGAGGGTATGCCAATTTACCTATCGCACATTGCAAGTAAAAACTTCTGAAGTATACGAATCACCATGCCATCTGCACTCATCATCACTTACTCTCCAGAAAGCAGTAGCATAGATTTTTATGGATCTAGTTGGCCGTTGTTTCAAAATCCCAACAGCTGCAATCTCTAATAAATGAAATACAAAAACCTACTACCATCACCAACATTGGCAACAAAAATACTGGTAATTATTGAGAACAGGGGCTATACTGAAGGACTCGCCTTCCGACAGAAAACAGCAAGAATGTGGATGACATTATGCAGAGAAAATGGCACATTCAACTCAAATAGTTGTTATGGTACAGTATAAGTAAACAAGTTTTCAAATTATAGGTTATGTATGACTTCTTTCCAATCATGTGGCTGGCTAAAAGTAATTCTAAACATTACACTGCACTTTTTTAAATTGCCTATAACCTATTTGTGTCCTATATGACCATTGCAACAGAAAATAATTTCTGTCCACTGCTAATTCAGTTACAGTTAATACAGTGATTGGTAATTATCCAGAGTAGGGGCTTTTCTGAAGGAAACGTCCTAGACCAACAAAAGTAGCATTAATGGGTTCTGCACAGCTTACCTTGTTAATATTCAGGAGGGCATAATGTTAAATTAAGTAGAATGTATTAAATAAAATAGTTAAAAGTATGAGCAGTTCGCCGGTTTGTTTACGTTGGACGCCATGATTTTTGGTGAAGTAATGCATTAGTAACGTGAACAAATGTGCATCGTGCCGTCACCTTATTGGCTGTGGGGTCTGTAGACGTCATTGTCGCGGAATTTTACGTGGAAGTTGAGAAGCCATTAGTTGCACTAAAGACGCGAGGGAGTGCGGTTGTGTTGCGGGTGTGAGTTGTGATGTCCGAATCCGACTGTGCGAAGGCTTGGGATTTAAGAATGGAGGGTGCAAGAACGAGTGCTTCTGTGTGTAATATTTGCCTGTGTGACGGGTGTTACTTGGGTGTTTTAGTGGATCGTGGTTTTTTTTAGTGAGTGAGGTAAGGTGCACGACAGTTGAATGGGTCGAGGACAGTGGAATTGTACCCGCCACCTACCTAGGTAAGTTGATTCATGTACTTCCGGTGTGTTTTATTGTTACTTTAATACCCTAAAATCTTAGGTTAGTTTAAAACCCTAATATCCTAGGTTAGTTTAAAACCCAACAATCCTAGGTTAGTTTAAAAATGTAAAATAGTAATTCACTCATCATTGGGGTTAGGTTCTGTTAGGTGGGCACATATCACGAAATTGGTCGGACGTTAATGCCCCTAGTATATTTGTGTTATGCATAATTAGAAGAGTGGAAATATACCACTTTTCAGGTTTTTTTTTTTACAGAAGAGCAGCTACTCCTGATAATTACCAAAAGGTCTTAATACCTGATATATCATTTTTTTTTAACACAGTCTATGGTATATATTATAAGGTGTGGGTAATTTTTTTAACACAGCAAGCTTTGCAAAAGTAAAATATATATAACTTTCATACCACTGTGATCTACTTTAGGAAAGACCCCTATTCTTCATCATTACAATTCACTTTATGATACCAAGAATATACGTACAAACGAGTTTTTGTTTTGGTATCGTGTAGTGAACTTGAGCGGAGTGTATCACCCACCACACCACAGGATTGCTTTCAATAAACCGTAAAATTGGGGTGGGAGGTGGGGAGCTATCACTTTTAGTGAACAATTTACAAATTATTAATTTACATATTACAATCAACTCATTTTTCAGGGNAAGCTGATTTTAAATTCTATAAACGTAAACATCCTATTCCCGATTTATCAGCTGTGTTGAACATAAAAGAAACCTTGGCTGATCATGTAAATATTATAATATGAATGCAGTTTCTATATGGTAAACAGTAATTTGGTTATTAATATTGCACTCGTTTATCCAGCCGGTGATATGTTAATTTCCAGAAGTGTATCATTCCTGCCGTTGATTTGAAGAATTCCAGTAAGTTTGCAGATTCTTTGGGGCTGCAACCTGTTGCGAAATGGAAAATCTGTGAATTATCCACAAATCCAGGTAATATTTTATTCCACTCATGTCAGTCGTATTTTCCTTGGTTTTTTTTAAGGCAGTATACTTTGTATGAACAGTAAAAAAATTAGTAAAATCGGTATTTTTGTGGTTAAAGAAGTTGGGTTCATCACTACACCAAAGCCATTTTCAAGTTTGTAATAGGAGAGATTGAGAAAAATGTGCGCTGAAAACATAAAACTTATGGAAACATTTCTTAAAAAGAGGTCTTGGAATGCATAACATGTGGGACTAGTTCTCTTGGTAATTATGAACATTAAAGGCTTTTCTGAACATTTGCAGAAAATTCGAGATTAACATGATACATATATCAACAATATTTATTATACAGGATATTAATTATATAGGGACACTGGTTGTATTCATAGTACATACTATGCACAAACTGTGATAGTGGGGAGGGCTATGAATATCAGCGATATTGTGGGGTAGAAATAGTAAAAACCAGAAGAAACTACATTTAAAAATCTAGAAAGGCACAAAACTATGAACTATGACTCCAAATGGCTTTTGAATACTCAATTCATGCAAGATTTGTGCAGCTCTGTTTCCTCGAGAGTGAGTGTTAGCAAGCTCCATGAGGGTATGCCAATTTACTTATCGCACATTGCAAGTAAAAACTTCTGAAGTATACGAATCACCATGCCATCTGCACTCATCATCACTTACTCTCCAGAAAGCAGTAGCATAGATTTTTATGGATCTAGTTGGCCGTTGTTTCAAAATCCCAACAGCTGCAATCTCTAATAAATGAAATACAAAAACCTACTACCATCACCAACATTGGCAACAAAAATACTGGTAATTATTGAGAACAGGGGCTATACTGAAGGACTCGCCTTCCGACAGAAAACAGCAAGAATGTGGATGACATTATGCAGGGAAAATGGCACATTCAACTGAAATAGTTGTTATGGTACAGTATAAGTAAACAAGTTTTCAAATTATAGGTTATGTATGACTTCTTTCCAACCACGTGGCTGGCTAAAAGTAATTCTAAACATTACACTACACTTTTTTTAATTACCTATAACCTATTTGTGTCCTATATGACCATTGCAACAGAAAATTATTTCTGTCCACTGCTAATTCAGTTACAGTTAATACAGTGATTGGTAATTATCTAGTTTAGGGGCTTTTCTGAAGGAAACGTCCTAGACCAACAAAAGTAGCTTTAATGGGTTCTGCACAGCTTACCTTGTTAATATTCAGGAGGGCGTAATGTCAAAATAAGTAGAACGTATTAAATAAAATAGTTAAAAGTACGAGCAGTTCGCAGCTTTGTTTACGTTGGACGCCATAATTTTTGGTGAAGTAATGCATTAGTAACGTGAACAAATGTGCATCGTGCCGTCACCTTATTGGCTGTGGGGTCTGTAGACGTCATTGTCACGGAATTTTACGTGGAAGTTGAGAAGCCATTAGTTGCACTAAAGACGCGAGGGAGTGTGGTTGTGTTGCGGGCGTGAGTTGTGACGTCCGAATCCGACCGTGCGAAGGCTTGTGATTTAAGAATGGAGGGTGCAAGAACGAGTGCTATTGTGTGTAATATTCGTCTGGTGGCAGGTGTTACTTGGGTGTTTTAGTGGATCATGGTTTTTTTTTAGTTATGTGAGGGAAGTTGCACGACAGTTGAATGGGTCGAGGACAGTGGAATTGTACCAGCGGCTTACCTAGGTGAGTTGATTCATGTACTTCCGGTGTTTTATTGTTACTTTAATACCCTAAAATCCTAGGTTAGTTTAAAACTCAACAATCCTAGGTTAGTTTAAAAATGTAAAATAGTAATTCACTCATCATTGGGGTTAGGTTCTGTTAGGTGGGCACATATCACGAAATTAGTCATACGTTAATGCCCCTAGTATATTCGTGTTCTGCGTAATTAGTAGAGTGAAAATATACTACTTTTCAGGTTTTTTTTTTTTTTTTTACAGAAAAGCAGCTACTCCTGATAATTACCAAAAGGTCTTAATACCTGTTATATAATTTTTTTAACACAGTCTATGGTATATATTATAAGGTGTGGGTAATTTTTTTAACACAGCAAGCTTTGCAAAAGTAAAATATATATAACTTTCATACCACTGTGATCTACTTTAGGAAAAACCCCGATTCTTCATCATTACAATTCACTTTATGATACCAAGAATATAGGTACAAACGAGTTTTTGTTTTGGTATCGTGTAGTGAACTTGAGCAGAGTGTATCACCCATCACACCACAGAATTGCTTTCAATAAACCATAAAATTTGGGTGGGAAGTGGGGAGCTATCACTTTTAGTGAACAATTTACAAATTATTAATTTACATATTACAATCAACTCATTTTTCAGGGNAGTGGGGAGCTATCACTTTTAGTGAACAATTTACAAATTATTAATTTACATATTACAATCAACTCATTTTTCAGGGGGCAGATCAATGGGTTTGCAGCATAGCCTGGCTGCATTTCCTTCCTATAAACAGCTTACCTTTATAAACCTAAACACAATTTAGTAATATTTGTTATTGTGTATCAACAACTGTATTATAAATGTGCCATTGTTAACCGCGCTCATGTTCGGCCCCCTTGAGTGACATTTTACGAGCAGAAAGAGTGGGAAGGGCAATTGTTGANATTGTTAACCGCGCTCATGTTCGGCCCCCTTGAGTGACATTTTACGAGCAGAAAGAGTGGGAAGGGCAATTGTTGAGAGTTGTACTAGAAGAAAAGAGTTCCAAGATGGTTACCAGTTACTGCATTCCGTGTAAGTCCATTCAGTTCAAAAGTGCAAAGTCTTCATCGTATGTTTAAAATGATTTGGGTAATTATCTAGTGTAGGGGCTTTTCTGTAAAAAAAAAAAAAAAAACCCAAAAAGTGGTATATTTTCACTTTACTAATTATGCATAACACGAATATACTAGGGACATTAACGTCCGACCAATTTCGTGATATGTGCCCACCTAACCTAACTGAACCTAACCCCACGACGAGTGAATCACTATTTTACATTTTTTAACTAACCTAGGATAATAGGGTTTTACACTATGCTAGGCTTTTAGTCTACTCTAGGATTTTAGGGTTTTAGTAACAGTTAAACACACTGGAAATCTATGAATCAACTCACCTAGGTAGGCAACCCATTCAACTGCCGTGAATCTTACCTCAATTGACAAAACACCACAATCTAATAAAACAAAAAGTAACACCCGCCACGCAGACGAATATTATGCGCAAAAAAACNTTTCGTGATATGTGCCCACCTAACCTAACTGAACCTAACCCCACGACGAGTGAATCACTATTTTACATTTTTTAACTAACCTAGGATAATAGGGTTTTACACTATGCTAGGCTTTTAGTCTACTCTAGGATTTTAGGTTTTTAGTAACAGTTAAACACACTGGAAATCTATGAATCAGCTCACCTAGGTAGGCAACCCATTCAACTGCCGTGAATCTTACCTCAATCGACAAAACACCACAATCTAATAAAACAAAAAGTAACACCCGCCACGCAGACAAATATTATGCGCAAAAAAAATTGTTCTTGCACCGTCTAATCTTAAATCACAAGCCTTCGCATGGTAGGGATTCGGACGTCACAACTCACGATCGCAAAAAAAAAAACATCCGTGCTATCTGGCTTCTGAACTGGTACTAATGGCTTCTCAACGTCAACGTAAAATCCCGTGACGAAGACGTATACAGTAAACTGCCAATAAGATGATGGCACGATGCGCATTTATTCACATCACTAATGCATTACTTCACCAAATATTAAGGCGTCCAACGTAAAAAAAGAGGCATGCCGCTCGTACTATTAACTATTTTATTTAATATGTTCTACTTATTTTAACATTATGCCCTCCTGAATATCCGCGGCTGGTAGGTAGGGTGGGAAACAGCGATGCGCAGCCATTAAACATGGCGACCGATGTAAACATAGCGGCCGAAGTGCTCGTACTTTGGACAAATTTTTTAAATATGTTCTACTTATTTAAACATCAAGCCCTCTTCAATATTAACAAGGTAAGCTGTGCAGAACCTAGTAATGCTACTTTTGTTGGTCTAGGACGTTACCTTCAGAAAAGCCGTGACAATAGATAATTACCATGATTTGCATTTGAAATGCCAATGCAGTGTTTTAATTTAATATAAAGTGCAACTTATACCTGTCGGCCAGTGTAACAGTCACTTGATGCTGGCCGGCTGTCTGTCTCCATCTCTAGCATCCGGTTATATAGAAGGGAGAGAGTTATAAAAATAAACAGTGCAAAGACATGTTGGTTCGGTTTTCTCTGTTTCTCTTTCAATCTTACCATCTACCAATATTTTTCTCCTCCCCTCCCCTCCATCTCGCATGAATAGCACTCCACCCTGAAGAGGACGGCAGCAAAACATGAAAGAGGAGGGGAGGGAAGAGGCAGTAGGGAATATGATAATGTGAAGGACTGAGTGAGGGTAGCGAGAAATTCTAGCCAGGAAGAAACCAAAAACAGAACTTCAGTGTTATGATTTGTTTACTCAACCTGTTTGGAGACGTGTACTAAGCTAAAGTGTTTACGTAGCCGCCATTAGTAATTAACAGTTTTCATGGCCTCCCATAGAAGTTCTTGGTTGCCAAGTCTGTAGGAGTTGGTACATTGTTTCCTGAGATATTATAAAAACTTTATTTTTCCATTTGGTTCTATCTTATAAAATGGCAGATAAATAGGGTCTGTGTAGGCACATTTCATTTTATAATAGATACTGCCCGCATGCAAAGTTAGGTTGTAATTGGTTGTATGGTTTCATAGATGTAGCGTACTCAAGCTAAAATGTTTAAATGGATGCCATTTTGAAAATAAGTGCCTGGCTTACTACTAAAAAAATGCCAGTTTACATTGCATCTTGTAGTACTACTTGTTTGCCAAATTTGGTAGCAATTAATTGATTAGTTTCCAAAATATTGTATAAAAACTTTATTTTTAATTTGGTGCTACCTTACAAGATTGAGGGCTATAGAATAATATTTATTTTTTACCTATATGATGTCTGTAATAGATACTTACAGTATGTGGTACTAAGTTTGGTTGATGTTGGGCAAACGGTGTGGTAGGTATAACAAATTAACTTAAAATATTTATATTACTGCCATTTTGAAAATAAGTACCTTATCTAATCAAATATTACAAGTTCATATAGTCTACTATAGTATTACTTACATACCAAATTTTGGTTGAAATTGGTTGAGTAGTTTCCAAGATATAATGTAAAAAATAAACAAAAGCATCGTAATAATCCACAGATACAGTAAAAGTAACGGGTGGCGACAAAAGTACAGTAGAACCTCATTAAGTCAGGTCAATTGCAACAGAAGCCGCTCGGAGATAACGGAAATCTGGATTTAAGCAGAGAATATGAGAAGTCTTGCACTGTGCAGCTATATCTTCTACACTCATTTATCTTTGCCATGTTCCNAAGCATCGTAATAATCCACAGATACAGTAAAAGTAACGGGTGGCGACAAAAGTACAGTAGAACCTCATTAAGTCAGGTCAATTGCAACAGAAGCCGCTCGGAGATAACGGAAATCTGGATTTAAGCAGAGAATATGAGAAGTCTTGCACTGTGCAGCTATATCTTCTACACTCATTTATCTTTGCCATGTTCCTAGTTCACTGTTTGTCAGACTGCAGTGTGGTGTCATTTTTCCCCTGATGACTTGATCCAGCCAGCAAAATGTACATAAAAAAAGGCCTCTTCTGACTATTTAAGTGTGTTTCTGTTTCCGAGTACTGATATTCAAGTACTCGATTACTGGTAGTTTTATTAGCCTATTTTCTTGATACACAAAGGACCATTAAAATTTCGACACCATAGAGGACATGAGCTATCACAACCAGATTCATTGGACAGAATACACATCATGCACAGTCAACATGATTACTCTGGCTGCTTGCTACAATGTACAGAACATGGGGAAATCAGTATTGTGTGGCCCCACCACGGGCGGCTATAACCACTGCTACATGATGCTGCATTAAGAGGAAGAGATTTCAGATGTCCATTTGGCGTATCCTCACCCACGGTGCTTTAATGTGTGCCCAAAGTTCATTTGTTTTGTCTACAGGTGTCCTGTGAAGGACCAATCGTCCTCCGACCATCAACCACGTATTTTTGATGGGCAAGAGATTGGATGTATGCTCAGGCCAAGGAAGCAGTGTGACGTGTGACTGTTGGACGATGTGTGTAACATGATTGCAGTGTTGGTGCAGGACCCCAGGCTGGCCGTGAAGATAGGGGACATCAACAGGCTGGAACACCTTCGTGATGTAGCGGTTGCCGGTCAGAATACCAGTGATGTGGACTAGGCATGAGCAGGACTGAAACCCAATATCACCCGCACCATAACTACAGGTGCTGGGCCGTTGTGATGGTGCATAATGCAGGACTCAAACATGGATGCAACCATCATGGTACTATAAGCAGAAGTGGGATTTGTCGGGATTCATCGCAGAAGACAATGGCCTGTAGGGCATGCTGATTTGTCCCTCTAGGTCTAAAGTTGCAGCAAGTTTGCAGGTGAAGGCACCAGTGGGGAGTACTGAGTGGCAGTCGTAGTAATGGGTACCTGGATGTGATGTCCTGATGCTGCAGACAGTGACACGTTGTGTGTGCAGACATACCGGTAGATTGATGGACCACAGGACAGAACCCCTGAGCGAATGTTTGCCATGTACACCAGACGCCTGTCCTCGCACTCGTTGGTGTGACAGGGCCATCTCTCCTCGGCTCACTGCTCACATATCTGTTTCACTGTGGTTACATTTTACCCAGCGTGAGAATCAATTTTGCAGTAGGATAATCCATAATCCTGATAAACCATGATTTTCCTGCCGTCATAGGCAGAAACTGTGTCTGGTTCTTCGACGTGGCATGCTTACTCCATCTCTGCGCGTGAGCGGCAGGAAAATACAATAGTATCATCTCTCAGTGGCTCCCTGACCTCCACTTATATACTGTTTATTAGTGTTGCTATTAGTGCACATGCTGAATAACTAATTACTTCATTGTCCTTCCCTGCTCTTTGCATTCTCCCAACATTGGGTCTCTCAGGTGTGTCCTCCTTGATNATTTTTTTTTTTTTTTTTTTTTTTTTGCTGTTGATTTGTCAGTGGCAATGCTGTCAGTGGGAGATGTTGGCTGAATAAGCTATTGAAGGAAGCAAGTCTGGTCCAAGCTGGTTATTATAAATTCTGCCCTTAAGAATTAATTGCTATTTTTAAATAAATTTTATATTTTAGTGCGTGGTAAGGTGAAACTATGATGAGGAAATGTAACAGAATGAAACTGGTATTTATTTTAAGGTGATACATCTGTGCTCTTTTTCATTATCTTTCCGCTACAAGGTACTTCAGTTCAGCAAACTGAGTGAGCAAGTTTNTGCTATTAGTGCACATGCTGAATAACTAATTACTTCATTGTCCTTCCCTGCTCTTTGCATTCTCCCAACATTGGGTCTCTCAGGTGTGTCCTCCTTGATGTTGCAGTTTTAATGGCTAGAAGTGTATTTTTCCATTGTTTAAAACAAAAGTGACTAGCAAAATTTTGTACCACTCACCTTTTTTGTTTTTGCTGTTGATTGGCAGTGGCAATGCTGTCAGTGGGAGATGTTGGCTGAATAATCTGTTAGGAAGCAAGTCTGGTCCAAGCTGGTTATCATGAATTTTGCCCTTAAGAATTAATTGCTATTTTTAAATAAATTTTATATTTTAGTGCATGGTAAGGTGAAACCATGATGAGGAAATGTAACAGAATGAAACTGATATTTATTTTAAGGTGATATATCTGTACTCTTTTTCATTATCTTTCCGCTACAAGGTACTTCAGTTCAGCAAACTGAGTGAGCAAATTGGTTTTTTGTTTGTAATTTTTTACTATTCATTTACAGCCCCTAGTGTAATACCATCTAGGGTTGTTGGGTTAGACACNGTTTTTTGTTTGTAATTTTTTACTATTCATTTACAGCCCCTAGTGTAATACCATCTAGGGTTGTTGGGTTAGACACAAATATAGTATACTGTAAAAGAGTTAAGTAAAACTTGTACCATCTTAAGCAATTAAGTTTTTTATACTTTTTATAAATATTTGTTTAATCTATGAAAATATAAAAAAGAAACTTGTTAAATACATATTTAGAGATCTAGCGAGTGAGATGCTTTAGTAGTTAGTAAGTGCTAGGAGCTGAGCTGCACTTGAAGGTGACAGAGCCAGAACTCAGACGTGAGCTTGTTTGCAAGCTGCTATGGCCCACGGGCTGAGGGTTGGCAGGCTGTGTTCTACTTAGAAACTATTCTTGACAGAGGCCTGCTGGAGGTTGAAACACCAACTTTAACTACTTACAAACACCACCAAATTGAAGGAAAATACTTAAAAGAAATAAAATAATGAAAGGAGTATGATACTAGGTTGTTTTCCAAACGTTCAAAATGTTAGCTCGTCTGATAGGAATTGTTGGTGAGTAGGGCGTGGTTAGTAATGCCTTAGACAGACAGGTTTTTGTAAGTCATTAAATACCAAATATGGTACGTAGCGTTGTTCCACTTTTCCCATTGTTTATACCTTATGATATTAAATTTTGTAATAATGCTGTAAGTTAAGTTATTTTTAACTTGATTTATTTTCAACAAGTATTGTTGGTTATTATTTTTCAATAAGGGTATATATAAGTTTACTTTCATCAAAATATTTATGTATTCTATTCTTCCTTCGTCAATCCAAGTTAGATCTAGTCCATGTGGAGTTGTGGCTGAAAGTTTACTCTGACAAGGGTTAAGAACTAATTCCCACAGATGTGGTGTATCTAGTTTATTTGGTGCTCTCTCATGTTTACTGCATGGTTTATTATGTGTGTGTGGCAGGTTTGATCTACATTATAAATCCATTCACAACAGTGGGGCAGAGGTACTGGGTCAGCCGATGCTTGAGAGACTTAACTTGCAAACCCAACAGGTTGAACATCGATGCTCACCAAGACATTCAGCTTGCCGGTGATTGGTGGGAGGTTTGTCACAAGTAAGAAAGAACTGTTGTTTGCTCTATTCTAGTAGATAANTTCAGCTTGCCGGTGATTGGTGGGAGGTTTGTCACAAGTAAGAAAGAACTGTTGTTTGCTCTATTCTAGTAGATAAACAACGCAGAAAAACTTAACACCTGGCAAATGCAGTGTGTTTTGTACATATGCCATTCACTTTTTAACTATTAAAAACAGTTTTGAATTGATTTTTCTTATTGGAATTTGATTACCTGACATTGAATTTTACAAGTACAGTACAACCTCGTTAATTCATATCAATTGGGAGCACAGCCGATATGGGATAAAGGAAATCCGGGTTGACCAGAAAATGTGGGAAAAATTAATTGAAGACAACATACTTACAGAAATTTCTTTTATATTATACAAAACATATTTACTGATNTTCAGCTTGCCGGTGATTGGTGGGAGGTTTGTCACAAGTAAGAAAGAACTGTTGTTTGCTCTATTCTAGTAGATAACCAACGCAGAAAAACTTAACACCTGGCAAATGCAGTGTGTTTTGTACATATGCCATTCACTTTTTAACTATTAAAAACAGTTTTGAATTGATTTTTCTCATTGGAATTTGATTACCTGACATTGAATTTTACAAGTACAGTACAACCTCGTTAATTCATATCAATTGGGAGCACAGCCGATATGGGATAAAGGAAATCCGGGTTGACCAGAGAATGTGGGAAAAATTAATTGAAGACAACATACTTACAGAAATTTCTTTTATATTATACAAAACATATTTACTGATNGAATGTGGGAAAAATTAATTGAAGACAACATACTTACAGAAATTTCTTTTATATTATACAAAACATATTTACTGATTACGAATACGTTACCACACATAACAGATACAAGTACAGTAAAGTTAACTTCTTGGAAAAAAACTCCTAAAACTTCTTAACCTTCATATTTTTAATTTTTTGTTCCTCTAAATTAGTGTGGGTTATATGGAGATCAAATTTAGAGGGGGCCGACTTAACGAGGTTCTATTGTAGTACTTTTANTCTAAATTAGTGTGGGTTATATGGAAATCAAATTTAGAGGGGGCCGACTTAACGAGGTTCTATTGTAGTACTTTTATTGTGCCAACTTTTAAAAAAAAGTGCAGCATAAACTTATGTTTTTGCTAGGGCAGTTTTCCAATTACTAATAAAAAAGTAAGTATGTTACGTATCCGTGTTATTGTTGAAATGTGGAAGCAGTTAGCTGATGGGCTACCAAGTGTAAAAAATATTTGAAATGATAGAATTAGGTTAAATTTGTATATTTTAGAGTTGTGTGTGTTCACCAGACTGGTATCTTACAGTGGATTTGCATGTAAATGGTCATCAGTGTTTATTATGAGTGGAAGTAGGGCCTAAGGTCATTATTCCCTTTGGCATAGGCTGAATGCAACTGGAGTTCACCACTTTTAGCAAAGCATGTTGTTTACTTGAAGGGCAGGATTNTCTAAATTAGTGTGGGTTATATGGAGATCAAATTTAGAGGGGGCCGACTTAACGAGGTTCTATTGTAGTACTTTTACTGTGCCAACTTTTAAAAAAAAGTGCAGCATAAACTTATGTTTTTGCTAGGGCAGTTTTCCTTAATGATTATTTTTAGTAAGTATGTTACGTATCCGTGTTATTATTGAAATGTGGAAGCAGTTAGCTGATGGGCTGCCAAGTGTAAAAGAGATTTGAAATGATAGAATTAGGTTAAATTTGTATATTTTAGAGTTGTGTGTGTTCACCAGACTGGTATCTTACAGTGGATTTGCATGTAAATGGTCATCAGTGTTTATTATGAGTGGAAGTAGGGCCCAAGGTCATTATTTCCTTTGGCATAGGCTGAATGCAACTGGAGTTCACCACTTTTAGCAAAGCATGTTGTTTACTTGAAGGGCAGGATTCTGCTTCATCGTGTGGCCTGCTACGCTGGTTCATCCCACAGACAATCATGTACACCCCTTCCTTCCTTCCTTCCTTCCCCTAATCCAACGTTATCTTTGCCGGCTAATCAGGAAGTGTTGATGCTCTCTCGTTTAACCACGACATGAACTACTGTAGTGAACCATGACGGTACAAATCGTTGTGCTGAATGAAATATAACCAAACACAGTGCAAACGTGCCAGGCAGAACATTTTGTAACAAACAGTGCAGTAATTTTTGTTTGAATCATTTTCATTAAATCTGTAACTGAAAGTAACCCAAATATAACATTAATGCAAAAAAAATGGTGTGTTTGTAATCCTGATCTTGTGTACATTTTTTAGATGATGCTGTTGTGCATTTCTGAATAAGTAGCAGTAATATGAACTGCTTGTTAACTCTGCAAATGGTTAATTTATGCTTTAGCAGCCAGTGAGCTGTATACGTCCGCTATGACAAGTGATACTAATGGCATACATTATAAAATGTGTACTAGCCAAGTGCAGAAACAATATGCTAGACCAGTGGTTCTCAGACCGAGGGCCGCAGACCACTGATGGTCTGTACCTAGGCCCTACTTGGTCCGCGTCACTTCCGAAAAGAGCCATCATGTATTTGTATTGATTTGGGATGCATAGTTCTAAAAATATTGATAATGACATTTGTGTTTCATGTTGTGTTCAGTAGCTAATTTTTCATGTTACCATTATTGTTTATAAAATAAAATTACAGTATTTTTCTTAATTTATATTTTCTTTTCTGTTTTCATGGGGATAAAATGAGATGATAAATCATTATATGCTAACATTTCAGTACTTGAATGACATACGTTTCGAAGTGGACAGTCCGCGTTACATTTGCGATCTATGTCAAGCGGTCAAAGGAAAAGGAAAATTTGAGAATCAATGTGTAAGACTTGAATTGTTGTGTAGGCTGCTATGTTGGCGATTGCTAAATCCATGTATATTCTTGGGATATTTTTGGAAAAACCCAAAATTGTAAAAGTCGTAGGGCCCTTGTAATTTACAAACATACGTTGTTTTGTTTAATTTACACTAGTGGTTTTCAGTTTGTGGGGTTCAAGTTGCAAGGGGCATCATAATTTTCTTTAAGGGAAAAATTTTTACAAACTGCAGCAAATGGAAACAAATATACAAAACCTTTGATAAACTTGTGTTTTGATTATCTTGAAGCCTTTGATAACTGTACTTGCTGTCTTATAGGCTAGAGTATTATAAACATCCATATGCTAACTGACAGAGAGTGCTAGTGCATACTGGGTAGAGAACAGACAGTGCATGCAACTACTTATCTACTGGTGCCTGTCGGGCAGGTAAAGGGAAGTTTTTGCCAGATTCAATGATGTTCGAAGAATGTGCTGTTTAATGCTGTGTTCTTTGGCACTCAACATTTAAGTGCAGAGATGCTGATCTGTGTTTTAATGGTAATATGTATTAGAACTTGAACAAATATCATGTTTCCTAATTAGTGATAGAAATAAAGACATCAGCTAGAAGTTATCAAAAAGNCAGTGCAGTAATTTTTGTTTGAATCATTTTCATTAAATCTGTAACTGAAAGTAACCCAAATATAACATTAATGCAAGGAAAATGGTGTGTTGGTAATCCTGATCTTGTGTACATTTTTTAGATGATGCTGTTGTGCATTTCTGAATAAGTGGCAGCAATATGAACTGCTTGTTAACTCTGCAAATGGTTCATTTATG
This sequence comes from Clitarchus hookeri, assembly GCA_002778355.1. Classification (NCBI taxonomy): domain Eukaryota; kingdom Metazoa; phylum Arthropoda; class Insecta; order Phasmatodea; family Phasmatidae; genus Clitarchus; species Clitarchus hookeri. The sequence continues at coordinate 65,483 of NQII01004337.1, read as the reverse complement.
TTTTATCAGCCAGTGAGCTGTATACGTCCGCTATGACAAGTGATACTAATGGCATACATTATAAAATGTGTACTAGCCAAGTGCAGAAACAATATGCTAGACCAGTGGTTCTCAGGCCGAGGGCCGCGGACCACTGATGGTCTGTACCTAGGCCCTACTTGGTCCGCGTCACTTCCTAAAAGAGCCATCATGTATTTATATTGATTTGGGATGCATAGTTCTAAAAATATTGATAATGACATTTGTGTTTCATGTTGTGTTCAGTAGCTAATTTTTCATGTTACCATTATTGTTTATAAAATAAAATTACAGTGTTTTTCTTAATTTATATTTTCTTTTCTGTTTTCATGGGGATAATGCATTTTAATGAGATGATAAATCATTATATGCTAACATTTCAGTACTTGAATGACATACGTTTTGAAGTGGACAGTCCGCGTTACATTTGCGATCCATGTCAAGCAATCAAAGGAAAAAGAAAATTTGAGAATCACTGTGTAAGACTTGAATTGTTGTGTAGGCTGCTATGTTGGCAATTGCTAAATCCATGTATATTCATGGGATATTTTTGGAAAAACCCAAAATTGTAAAAGTTGTTAGACCCTTGTAATTTACAAACATACGTTGTTTTGTTTCATTTACACTAGTGGTTTTCAGTTTGTGGGGTTCAAGTTGCAAGGGGCATCATAATTTTCTTTAAGGGAAAAATTTTTACAAACTGCAGCAAATGGAAACAAATATACAAAACCTTTGATAAACTTGTGTTTTGATTATCTTGAAGCCTTTGATAACTGTACTTGCTGTCTTATAGGCTAGAGTATTATAAACATCCATATGCTAACTGACAGAGAGTGCTAGTGCATACTGGGTAGAGAACAGACAGTGCATGCAACTACTTATCTACTGGTGCCTGTCGGGCAGGTAAAGGGCAGTTTTTGCCAGATTCAATGATGTTCGAAGAATGTGCTGTTTAATACTGTGTTCTTTTGCACTCAACATTTAAGTGCAGAGATGCTGATCTGTGTTTTAATGGTAATATGGATTAGAACTTGAACAAATATCATGTTTCCTAATTAGTGATAGAAATAAAGACATCAGCTAGAAGTTATCAAAAAGNGATTAGAACTTGAACAAATATCATGTTTCCTAATTAGTGATAGAAATAAAGACATCAGCTAGAAGTTATCAAAAAGTTAATTGGAGTGTGAAAATAGAAGGTGTGATATGAACTGTGATCTGTGATGAACGTCTATAATGTGAAGTTTGTAAGTATATTATAATTGCCAGTAGTAGGAAACCTAATAAATTAAAGAGATAAACCAAATTTCGTGAATTTACATTTAAACCAAATATTTTTTGGTTAGAATCCTTAGTGGTTTAAAAAGTTCATCCAATAGAATTTTGCTGCAACAACAAATGTGATTTCTACGGTTCTTTTAGCTTTTTACAGGCTCTCCCATATGATATGCATTAAACCTCGCAGAACTGCAGAAACTGTGATTATAGCATTTCCCTGTTTTCCAGAGAAAAGGCAACCAAAGTGTATAATCAGTTGTTTGCTTATGTTTTGTTCTTCAAAACTGGTTGTAAAAATATCTTAAGGAAAGCATGGAACAGTTTCAACATTAATATGTTAAATAGTTGTTGCAGAACTATCGTGATGGTAGTGGCAAGTTGGTAATACAGAGGAAGCACTACAAGTAGAGTAGTGCAGACAGAACTCAGCTCTGACAGTACAGAAGCTGGTGTGACGATTGCAGAAAAATACTCTAGTTCTCAAATATAAAGCCTCCTCACTGTAGAGAGTTTCTGAACTGGGAAAACGTATGTCTGCAAATGTAAGGCATGTCTTGGAGTAGGTCCAATGCATGAAGTTAGAGTAGATTAAGAAACATCAGTTTTTTTAAAAATAATTTCTCATGCATTGCAATAGTTTTCTTAGCCAGTTCATCAAAAGTTGGAGAGGATAATGAAGATTGAAATAACCACTCTTACATTCAACAATAATAATATAAGCTAAGTATGCAAAAANAGTTGGAGAGGATAATGAAGATTGAAATAACCACTCTTACATTCAACAATAATAATATAAGCTAAGTATGCAAAAAAATGGTAAATGCACTTGATGTAAGTTTGGTTGTGCATAATCATCAGTGTGGAAGTGTTTCAACTTGCCCAGTTATGAAGCAAACAGTGGTGTGATGATGCTGCAGGATTGCCTGTCTGAGATGGATGCTCCATTCCCGAGATTACTCTACCTGGGCATTGTGTGGAGACAGTAAAGTCTTACGCTCCTGTATAAGTGTGGACATTTTGAATATGCATTATATACTAGATAAATGAGGGTTTATACTGCATTCCATCAATACACACTCTGTAAGTTATTTTAAAGCAGGAAAATATGTTATGAGAATGTGCAAAACAATTTATAAAATATAAATGTATTTAGTGTGTTAACACTGCAGATTTGTCAGTAGTGGGTGTTAAATTAAAAAAAGGA
>NQII01004337.1:46945-62969 GCA_002778355.1 Clitarchus hookeri | reverse complement strand
AAAAAGAGTATTGTGCTTTGACTACATCTGTTCAGTGCGAGAAACACCCTTACCGTAGGATTTCTGAAGGGAACAATAATGTAGACTTTGTGAAAGTTTTTCAATAGGGTGGAATTATTAATTCTTTGATAGACCAGGTAATGAATTGTGCATATTTATTAAACAGGAAAACTCCTTAACTAGGAATTTCTGAAAAAGTATTTCCATGTATTCCTAAAACAAAACGGCATAAAAGTACTATTTTCATCCTTAATTATTATAATTTCTCTAGTTCCAGATATGGAAATATAGACCCCATGGTGCACACATAATCAGTTGAACTGTGTGGATTTGCTTTTTTAGCTACAGTGGAACCCAGNCAAATATAGACCCCATGGTGCACACATAATCAGTTGAACTGTGTGGATTTGCTTTTTGAACTACAGTGGAACCCAGAGAGATTGAAAGTCCACATCCATGGAACATATTCTGTGGTCCCATTTTTATTTGTCTGCATTTTAAGACCACGTTCATTGAAAGTCCTTATGTATTGAAATTTTTTGTCAGTCCCCTGAGAAACGATGAATAGCGAATCCACTATAGTTCTTTTTCCTACACAATTGAACTTTTGCTGGTGTACCCATGACAATCCAACATTGAATTGTATTTGTAATGCTAAGATAATATTCCTTTTTTGCAGTATCATATTTTAGTCAGTGTAATTTGTTTAAAAGCACACAGAAATGGGAAATAGAAACCCAGTCCAGAATGTAGTCAGGACATTTCTGCAGTATTTGAAGGTAAGTTGAGCTGTGTTAGGTCACACTCTGAGTCAATTCATTTTCTGAACTGGACTTCTTGGTTTTATACCAGTACAACTGCTACACAACTGACAAACTTAACAGAGCTCATTGTGTGACATCATTTTTGAAAATGTGAACTGACTGGAAAGACATATTCAGGTAGCTCAATGTTTAGAAAGCATACAAATGCAGGTCTTAGTTAATGTTTCAAACTTGTTAATTATTTGTTGTTGTGAACATATTAGTAACATTTAAAATGGCCTTTTCAGGAATGGAGACGTAAATGAATCACTACTGAAGAAGCTGAGATGGGCCACACTGGGCTATCACCACAACTGGGACACAAAGGTATATTCCAGTCACATTACTTTTACTTAGCAAATATGTCTGTCATTAGCAGCAAGACATTAACTGCAGTGTTGCAGAACAAAGACAGTAAGTACAGTAAGTACAGTTTTGTTGGNCTGTCATTAGCAGCAAGACATTAACTGCAGTGTTGCAGAACAAAGACAGTAAGTACAGTAAGTACAGTTTTGTTGGGAGTAGAGTCACAATCACGTTTCTTGTTGCATCCAGTGTCTGTGATGTAGCATGTACAGTGCTCTTCACAGTTCTTCACAAATGAAATTCATTAAACCTGTAAATGTGGTAAGATACTCAACAGGCCCACGTCGGCCTATCAACCTCCCAGCAAATGTTTCATCCAGGAGCGACCATAATTCTCTAAGGTAATGTGGCGGTGCACAGTCCTGCTGGGAAAAGCAATCATCACCTGGGTAGAGTTGGGGAACAGCTGGCACAAAGTTTTCCTGTAACGTAGTGCAGTAACTTTCACCTGTCACCATTCCATCAAAGCAGAATGACCCCACAAGTCGTGGGCAAACACTGTTATACAGGAAGATTGTCAGCAACAACGTGGCGGTTCCCATCAGCCCAGTACTCACAGTTGTGGCGGGCAACAAACTTTACCAGATTGTACTAAATATTAGCATAGATACCTCACAGTGGTATGAATTTGGAGATAAAGACTATCTGATTGAGAAAACACTTTTATTATAAGAACAATGAACTACGCTACAGAAAACACACAACTACTACTGACTTTTTACAAAGTATGATGGTAGAGTGCAGCACCTCCCCGTAACCAACCAATAGGAAGAGACTTGTAGAATTGTGCCACAAAACAAACTTCAATACCCCCAGTCAATTCTATAAAAGCAATAACTCTGAAATATCTGCATATACTTATCAAGAACATGATATGTAAAAAGCATTACATAAAATAACAATAACTTAAGTAGGTCTACAGAATAAAAAATAGCAGAAGTAGAAATTAAAACTTTAGATAAGGCCAAGCTTCTGGCAAAAATATTTAAATTTTTGAAAAGGTAAGCCCTTGGTTATCAAATCTGCAACCTGTTCACTTGAAGCAACGTACTTAATCTTAACAATTCCTTCAGCCACTAGATTCTTTATGAAATGATATTTTACACTCACATTTTTTGACCTTTTGGTCTCTGCAGTGTTGGCCATTTTAATAGCTGACTGATTGTCTTCAAAAAGTAAAGTTGGGTCTAACTCCTGACTCAGATGATGACAGAGAGACAACCAATTGTTTCTTGGATTTCCATCCTTCAACGCAATCATTCAACGTCACAATAAATCCAGAAATGCTTTTATGATCGTTAATATCAGATGCATGATCGGCATCAGCAAATGAGGTTAGTTCTATTTTTGAATTAGTTGAACTCTTGGTAAATTTTAATTTCCAAGTTTTAGTTTTACTCAAGTACCTTAGAACTCTCTTTAGTTACCTAAAATGTGCTTCAGTATAATTGTGTTGAAATTGGCTGAAATGTGCCACAGAATAACATAAGTCAGGTCATGTGCCTAACATAATGTACTTGAGACACCCTACTAATTCACGATAAGGTACATGATAGTTTAAATTTTCATTATCTATTGGTAATTGTAACCCATCCTGAATTGGAATATTACTACCCTTGCATTCTGTCCTATTGAATGATATCAAAACTTTTTCAATTAACATTTGTTGAGAAATAAAAATACCATTATCTGATTTTTCAATATCTGTTCCAAGAAATTTGAATTTGTTCTTGTTTCCCATATCTTTCATTTCGAATTTGTCTTGCAAATAATTATTTATTCTAGCAATTTCTTTATCACATTTTGAGNCTGTCATTAGCAGCAAGACATTAACTGCAGTGTTGCAGAACAAAGACAGTAAGTACAGTAAGTACAGTTTTGTTGGCAGTAGAGTCACAATCACGTTTCTTGTTGCATCCAATGTCTGTGATGTAGCATGTACAGTGCTCTTCACAGTTCTTCACAAATGAAATTCATTAAACCTGTAAATGTGGTAAGATACTCAACAGGCCCACGTCGGCCTATCAACCTCCCAGCAAATGTTTCATCCAGGAGCGACCATAATTCTCTAAGGTAATGTGGCGGTGCACAGTCCTGCTGGGAAAAGCAATCATCACCTGGGTAGAGTTGGGGAACAGCTGGCACAAAGTTTTCCTGTAACGTAGTGCAGTAACTTTCACCTGTCACCATTCCATCAAAGCAGAATGACCCCACAAGTCGTGGGCAAACACTGTTATACAGGAAGATTGTCAGCAACAACGTGGCGGTTCCCATCAGCCCAGTACTCACAGTTGTGGCGGTCAACAAACTTTACCAGATTGTACTAAATATGAGCATAGATACCTCACAGTGGTATGAATTTGGAGATAAAGACTATCTGATTGAGAAAACACTTTTACTATAAGAACAATGAACTACACTACAGAAAACACACAACTGCTACGGACTCTTTAAAAGTATGATGGTAGAGTGCAGCACCTCCCCGTAACCAACCAATAGGAAGAGAGTTGTAGAATTGTGCCACAATACGAACTTCAATACCCCCAGTCAATTCTATAAAAGCAATAACTCTGAAATATCTGCATATACTTATCAAGAACATGATATGTAAAAAGCATTACATAAAATAACAATAACTTAAGTAGGTCTACAGAATAAAAAATAGCAGAAATATAAATTAAAACTTTAGATAAGGCCAAACTTCTGGCAAAAATATTTAAATTTTTGAAAAGGTAAGCCCTTGGTTATCAAATCTGCAACAATTCCTTCAGCCACTAGATTCTTTATGAAATGATACTTTACACTCACATGTTTTGACCTTTTGGTCTCTGCAGTGTTGGCCATTTTAATAGCTGACTGATTGTCTTCAAAAAGTACAATTGGGTCTAACTCCTGACTACACATTCCCTCAATTAGTTGCTTAAGAAAGAGACATTCTGTCAAACAGACTGTCATTGCTACATACTCTGACTCGGATGATGACAGAGACACAACCGATTGTTTCTTGGATTTCCATCCTTCAACGCAATCATTCAACGTCACAATAAATCCAGAAATGCTTTTATGATCGTTAATATCAGATGCATGATCGGCATCAGCAAATGAGGTTAGTTCTATTTTTGAATTAGTTGAACTCTTGGTAAATTTTAATTTCCAAGTTTTAGTTTTACTCAAGTACCTTAGAACTCTCTTTAGTTACCTAAAATGTGCTTCAGTATAATTGTGTTGAAATTGGCTGAAATGTGCCACAGAATAACATAAGTCAGGTCATGTGCCTAACATAATGTACTTGAGACACCCTACTAATTCACGATAAGGTACATGATAGTTTAAATTTTCATTATCTATTGGTAATTGTAACCCAGCCTGAATTGGAATATTACTACCCTTGCATTCTGTCCTATTGAATGATATCAAAACTTTTTCAATTAACATTTGTTGAGAAATAAAAATACCATTATCTGATTTTTCAATATCTATTCCAAGAAATTTGAATTTGTTCTTATTTCCCATATCTTTCATTTCGAATTTGTCTTGCAAATAATTATTTATTCTAGCAATTTCTTTATCACATTTTGAGATTAAAATTAGGTCATCAACCCAAATAAGTAAAAACATTTAATCTTTAATGTATAAACATGGGTCTACTTTACTCCTGATAAACCCTATCTCAATTAAAGTTATATCTAAACATTTGTTCTATAATTTAGGAGACACACTCAAACCATACAAACATTTATGCAACAAACAAACAATCAAAATTATTAGGTCCATTTTCTAAATCTTTTGGAGGTTTCATATACACTTTCTCCTCAAGATTACCATTTAAAAATGCAGACTTAACATCCATCATATGGATTTGTAAATCAAATTCAACTGAAAAAAACTAGAAGAACTCGTGAGTGTTACCATACGTGCTACAGGAGCATAAACATCCTCAACTGAAGTTTCTTGTTGAAACCCATGCGCAACCAACCTAGCTTTCTTTACATCTATATCATCNCATAAACATCCTCAACTGAAGTTTCTTGTTGAAACCCATGCGCAACCAACCTAGCTTTCTTTACATCTATATCATCAATTGTGTTCTGGGTAAAGACCCACTTAGACTCAATAACATTCACATTAGGTGGATATGGTACAAATTCCCAAGTCTTGTTCCTTGCTTGGTTCTCTAGTTCTTTGGTAATCGCCTCTTCCCATCCTCCCTTCGCTTCAAATGTTTCCTCAAATGTAGTAGAATTCTACATAGGTAAGTATCCTAGTTATAAGGCAACTATCATGGTCATATCAAAGTCTTCAAACTTCGAAGGCAATCGAGGTTCCCTCTTTGATCTTCTTTGTTCCATGTCCGTTGAGTCACTGGTGAGGTACTCGTGTGATTCCCGTCCCCGTAGGACAATTTGGTTTCTTCAGATTCATCTTCGCTTGGAGCACCAATTACCTCCTCCTGGATACGTTTTGAAGTTTCATTCAATGCGACTGAGCAAGTAGTAACCACTTTTCTAAGCTCAGCGTCCCATAAACGATAACCATTGGTAACATACCCTATCATAACAAGAGGCTTACTGCGTTCACTTAANCGTCCCATAAACGATAACCATTGGTAACATACCCTATCATAACAAGAGGCTTACTGCGTTCACTTAATTTTCCGGTGCGTTCCTCCTTTGGTATATGTGCATACGTGATAGAAACGAACACTCACATTTTTTTCCAGCTCAACCAGATGCCCGTACCATAACTTTGCTGGTCTCTGCTTGTTGGGTAATGCAGATGTAGGCAAACAACTAATAATGTACACAGCCATTTGGATAGCTTCACTTCACATTGTTTTGTCAAGGCCTAAGTCCAAAATCAAACATCTTTCCATATTCAATAATGCTCTATTCATCATTTCACGAATTCCGGACTGCTCAGGATTCCTGGCTATATTTGGCTCGAGCTGAATCCCCTTCTGCTTGCAAAAATCTCTGAACTCAGAGGAACTATACTCACCTCCCTTGTCTGATCTAAATCGGGAAATTTTGCAGCCGAACTTTGCTGTCACCATGGCTTCATATTCAACAAATTTGTTGAAAACATCCCCTTTATTTTTCAGCATGTATACACGCAACATCACTGATCACAATTTCCAAAAATTGCATTGCTTTCTTGTAGTCTGGTATCGGGTTGAACGAGGAGCGAGTCATCTTTCCTCTAAGGCATACATCACACATTGCGTTGGTTGGGTATACTGAAGAATGTCCCATTCTTCGATGAAGTGTGTCACTAGTCACAGTCAGATTGGCAGAATGATTCATTCGTGGGTAAAACTTATGGTATACAAATTTCCAAATTTTTCACATTGAATGTAGGTAACAACATTCTTCCTTATTTTTACTGTCCCACACTCGAAAATCACAGTACATCCTTCATTTTCTATTTTGGGTACAGAAATTAAATTGTACCGCAAGTCACCGCACAATAAAATGTCTTTCAATATGATGGGTTTGTCATCATATGACATTAACAAAGTGCCACGCTTTGTTGCCTTTAATTTATGATCTTTGGCAACATTTATTAAAACATTCACATCTTCTACATCCGTAAGTAAATGAGCGGCGTCCGACTCAATCAAATGCGTACATGCAGAATCTGCCAAAAACATAACGCTACTGCCTTTGTTTAAATTAACATTATCATAGCTTCTTCTTTCACTGTTGATAAGAACGCTATTTCTTCTCTNACGCTACTGCCTTTGTTTAAATTAACATTATCATAGCTTCTTCTTTCACTGTTGATAAGAACGCTATTTCTTCTCTGTCATCATCATTATGAACACAAAAACACTTCTTTTTGTACCGGTTATCACGACTACCACTGTTATAATTATTTTTATTCCAATTCTGGNTATCATCATCATCATGAACACAAAAACACTTCTTTTTGTACCGGTTATCACGACCACCACTGTTATAATTATTTTTATTCCAATTCTGGTTTGGTCCTCGATTTGGGCAGTCAACTTTCTTGTGCCCACGTACTCCGCACATATTACACTTGAAAGGAAAGTCTTTAGGGGATTTTGATAGATTTTGTTTGTTGTAGTGCTGAAAATTAGACAGTTTATCTCGTCCTCTAGAGCCTGACGCATAAAATGCTACACCTTCCTGTGTTCCCGTTTGCCCTTTTTCTCTCAACTGTCACATTTCCTCTTGGATCAGTTAATTTTTTAGAAACTTGATTGTCACCGCTTCAGAAGTTTGCGAAAAAGTAACTGCCTGATAAGACCTGAGCATAGTGATAACAAACTGTGATATTACTTCTTCATCATCGCAGGTAGCACGATGCTATCCAAGAAATTGGCGAGACTTCCTCTCTTGAATCGCATTTCTCCCAGTTCTCATTTTAAATCCACTCTTGCTGACAAACCTTGTCTCGTATATGTAGCTTTCAGGGCTGAAAACATATCCCTCGCTGAAGTTTTGGTTTTAATGGCTCCCATCACACTGTCTGTAACAGCTTGCACGATAATGTCCCACGCCTTCAAGTCCATTTTGTTGAAATTATTTTCGGAAGTTTTACTGTTCCTTTCATTTAAAGCATCCAGACATTGATCTCTTTCCAAACGGATTTTCAATCTAAAGTCCCAGTCAGAAAAACCAGTACCGTCAAACTGTTTTAGGCTTGGAGGTACGCTGTTTACCGCCGCCATACTTGCTACGAGAACGTTTCGCTTCACACAAGAAATTCCGGCCTTACGCAACATTTTCCCTGTCTTAACTAAACAACACTTTTCCAAATTCTGTACCTGGGCCCATACCTCGCAGTGGTATGAATTTGGAAATAAAGACTGTCCGATTGAGAAAACACTTTTATTATGAGAACAATGAACTACACTACAGAAATCACACAGCTACTACTGATTCTTTACAAAGTATGATGGTAGAGTGCAGCATCTCCCCATAACCAACCAATGAGAGATTTATAGATCTGCGCCACAATACACCTTCAATACTAAACAATCACATTAGTAAAATGTTCGTTATCATTGCTTGTATTTACTACCCACTCACAAAATGTTACTTGCCTATTTGTTTTGTCGTTGTTCATAGCGTGAAGTAACTTGAGAATGTATGGCCCCCACTCTACTTGCTTTAAAATGTGATGAACACTTCATTTACTGACACCTGAATCACGTGAAGCTTGCGATACGGTCCAAGACTTCCAGGGGAATGTGTGCAACACAGCTTTCTCCCTTCCTTCATCCATTGTCATTCTCATCCTGCTGCACCATCCTTTCTTCACACCACACACAGTTTGGTCCCTTAAACTTATCACGTAATTGTGTCATGCAGCATAAAATTCTGCCCTCCATTAACTCTGCATCTCAGTCCTGTTCTCACATTTGCCGTGACACTTTAAAATCCATTCATATTGCTCAAAAAAAACCTTGTCACCTCTGCCATTTCCTCTGCTGCCGCTCATGGCTGCAGATAGAACTGACAACAGCAGAACGTTTACCGCGCTGCCACACACCCAACACTGTCCTTACAGCGTCAAGTATGTGCAGTCCCATAGGTTGTCCTCTTGTTAACCTACAAAGAGTGGAAACATTAATTTGGGATATTGGGTACATGTCCATACAGACATACCCACACAACATACATGTGCACATCCATGTGTGCAGGGATGCATGCACAGAAATGCATGTGCATGCATATATGCACGGGTGCACACACACACAACTACCAAGTTACTTAGTATGTGAAGAAGCTATTCTGTAATATTTTAAAAAAGTTATTGTATGTATACAAAAGAGTCTATTACAAAGTTAGTCGTTTATCCTGTAAATAGATGACTTGGTACGGTCATAGTGAGCTAGTGGAATGAAAGTTGTGGTGTGGCATGTGTTTGTTGTGTGAGATCAGTTGGAAGAGTGGCTCTTTGTGTTCAGGTGTACAGCGAGGATGCCAGAGACCCATTCCCTCTCGACCTGAGGTCGCTGTGCGAGTTCGTGGCCAGGACTGCAGGGTTTGACAGTTTCACAGCACAAGCTGCCATAGTGAACTTCTATCACATGGACTCGACTCTGTCCGGCCACACAGACCACTCGGAGGTTGATAGAGAGGCGCCACTGCTGTCCTTCAGGTAACCACCTCTTCCGCTCTCTGATAACTGTGTACCCTGTCACAGGAGCTGTCTGCTAGAATGATTGTCCGTAGTTACTGCATCGGCCTCTGCGCAGAGCTCATGCAAGACACCTTCACGTCACTCTAATATGTTATGTAGTATTGATAGGGCTTCCCAAGTCGTGAGGTTGAAAGTGAAAGTGTGTGATTGAGGAGGTGGCTCTGGTCTTCCACATGAGAGTTCTACAAGGTGCTGGTAACCACTTCTGATGTAATACTGTATACCAGTTTGTTAAACACAAAGGTGTAGAAGTCTGCAAAAGGAAAACTCGCATTCCCATTTCTCAGAAGCTTACTGGCCATCCTTGTAAGTTTGAAACACTTTGGTGTTACAATTGTTTATCTAATAAATAGTAGTGTGAGAATTTATTTATAACTTGTAGAGGTTAAATCAGATACAGGTACAATCATTGATGTTAGCATAAAAAAAATTGGGAACACACATGCAAAAATGCACATAGTCTAAAATGGGATTAAAAATTTATACATAAAGTATTTTTTGAGTTGCAGTATGCAATTTCTAAATCTATTCTTCACACTGTTAGAGAAAGTTATGTATATTGAGCATGTTCAAATTTTGGAACTTGGAAATGTCTTGTTCTGTGTAATGAGTGACATTAAGTTTTCTTCTGATATGTCAAAATAACGGGTTCATCTGGAAATCCAAGAGCATCTATCGTCATTTACAGTGTTACCAATCTATCTAAAGTGAAAAACATTTCCTTAGTAATAAATAACTGAAAGCAGTTAGTAATTGGGATTCATTTACTTTTATCTATTTATATTTACAGTGGATTCTTGATTATTTGTTTTTCAGTGTACCAACAAGAAAAAGTGAAGCATGCGGGAAAACAATGGATGCGGACTTGGATTTTAGACCTGAAAAATATTGTACATAACCTCAAAATGCATGTTTTTTTTAAACCAACAGTCTAAAGATGTCATTAAAAACAACGTATTCATGTCAATTTATGATTTAATATTTATATAAATATTTTTGTTCAGTGTTCCTTCATTGACTGAGCCATGCTCAATCCCTTGGTTAAAATTACCACAACTGATTTATTTGCTGCAATGTTTGTTAATTGTTACTTGCCAAATCTTTTTCAAACCTTCACAATTGTAACCAAACACACAGCCGATAGTTTTCGATAATAATAACGCCCGTCAGAATACCGCCATGGCTCTAAACTCATTCCAAATTTCATTTACAATAACAAGGCCATAGATCATTGCATACTGNATCAGAATACCGCCATGGCTCTAAACTCATTCCAAATTTCATTTACAATAACAAGGCCATAGATCATTGCATACTGTGTCAAGAGATTGTGTGATTCATTCTCATTATCGCCAACCTACGAGTGCAGTAAACACGTAAGAAGAATAGGAACACAAGATGGTTTCTCATTGTTACCAACCTATGAATGCAGTAATGACGTAGGAAGAAGAANGTAAGAAGAATAGGAACACAAGATGGTTTCTCATTGTTACCAACCTATGAATGCAGTAATGACGTAGGAAGAAGAATGATGTTAGTCTATAGAAAATGAAAAACTGTAGAAGAATTTAAACAATACTATCGATAGCACCAGTTGTCGATTATCTGTGTTGATTTGCATTCACATAGCATTCAAAACTGAATGTTGTGCTTGATCTTTGGCAAATGTACTGATGAGAAATACGGTAAAATGTAAACTACTCAAACAAATCATTGAAAATCCACTGTATTTCATAGCTAAACAATTGTTCCTAATATATTTTGACTTTCTGACATATCTGATTGATGGATGCAGTAAATTTATGTTTTAAGGAGTCTTAGCTTGCAGGTTTTTTTACATTGTTTATATAGGACAGTTGTCGGGACCGTCCAAAAAGAAAAACGACTGTTACTGGAAAACTGAATAAACTGGATCGCAACAACGAGGTTTCAGTGTATTAACATATTTAGTTTTGTCACATTACTTCTTTCACAAACTTAACACCAGAACTATACCCACTTATAAATATCAGTACACCAAAACCTCACATAGCGAAACTAATTTATACCTAAAAATGTGTCTGTTAATAAAAATTTTATTTTCTAAGGCAGAATTCTCCATACGAATGAATGTGTGTTCCAAAATGTTGAGGAAATTATCCTTTATATTGTATAATACAGNGAATTCTCCATACGAATGAATGTGTGTTCCAAAATGTTGAGGAAATTATCCTTTATATTGTATAATACAGTGGAACTCTGTCATAACATTTTTCTGCATAATAAGCTGCCTTCTCTCGGTCCACAAACATGTTTTTCAATACAAAATTGCCCTCTTACAATAAAGTGTTCCCCTTAAGGCTGACATTTCGTGGGGCCCTTGAGAAATGTTATAACAGGATTGTACTGTATCATCAAAAAACCACAAAATATAAACAGGCAATGGGATTTACAGTTTTAATCATATCACTGAATACCTTATATAAAATTACGATAACTACAGCAGCATGTTATGGAAGTTTAAACACTAACTGTGTGAATCAGTTTGTCTGCACGTAGTCTGCCAACTATATTTGACAATAAAATGTGAAGGTGAAATACGGCCATAAAATTTTCCTTCTAACAAATTTTATCAAATAATCTTGAATGTGTTTGAAAATGTATCTCACTGCGAAATTATTTTACAGATAGAATTATTATTTAAAAATTATTTTCATAGTGAGATATTGCTTTTGTTTTTCCATGTAGGCCATTACAGGAAGAAATGCAAGGAATGATGTGATTTATTTTCGCTTCTTTGCTAAATTCAAATTTTACTTATCAGAAATGTTTCCTTCACAATTAAATTTAATGCCTCTGACTTTGTATTATTATGTGCAATATTCACTTAAAATAGCATCATGCCCAGACAGCTTTTAAATAAATAAATTATCTTCAAAACCTACTTAGTTTCCAGCAATTGTTCTTTATTTTAAAGTTTCTTGATGTTCATTTTTGTCGTGTGCGATTCTGATTGGCTAAGACCAAACTTCAAAGAAATTTTAGAACCAGTCCAATATTCAAATGTTTCATAGAAACTGAAGCCATCTAACTTTCTCAGACAAATATGGCGGCGTTTATGATGTTTTGATGACGTATTAACTGCCCAACTTTATTTGTCCAAATTCATTGAAAAAATTTGACAGTGTAATAGGGGCTTTAGCCATGACCACAGAACGTCATGCAAACTAGGAGTACCAAATGTATATTTATGAAAAATAAAGTTGACCTTCCACGATTTATATATTGCTGCTAGACATCGCGCAAAGCATTGTTCTAGGGAAATTAATGGCTAATGTAATTTTTAGCTCATCTAATTATCTATTATGTACCAATATTTCACATGAAAAAAGAAAACATAAATATTGAACTTATGAACATCAATCAAAATATGGCGATTCACAGTGAATACCACTATTTATTTATTTATGTTGGCAATTGGTATAAAAAAACGCTGCATATCGTCGACGCACTAAAGAGGGAAAACAAACAAAAATGACATTCCGAAGTGATTTGCGAATTGTTGGAAGAAACTGTTTTGAAATACGGCTTGAAAACAAATATTGTAACAAGCATTCATGGCGCATAGAACTAGTTTTGTGTGGCAGTATTTTTCAATTTCACNGCTTGAAAACAAATATTGTAACAAGCATTCATGGCGCATAGAACTAGTTTTGTGTGGCAGTATTTTTCAATTTCACATAAAGACAGTACAAAAGCCACGTTCCTATTTTGTGGTGCAAGTATATCTCGTGGTGGTTCGAACTACAGCGGATTTACAACTACGCAGTTATCATGGCATATTTCTTCATTCCACCGCAGCAGAATCAAATTGCAGCTGTAGCATGTTGTACATCTACTTGTATTAGCATAAGCAGCCCAACAGAAGAGGGAATTGCAGTGGAGTCCACAACACGCACTCCAACTGCTATCAAGAAGCAACAAACCATTACCTCCATGTTCAAAAAGATATCCCAGCTTGACAGATCACACCCCAGAGTAATGNTGTCAAGAAGCAACAAACCATTACCTCCATGTTCAAAAAGATATCCCAGCTTGACAGATCACACCCCAGAGTAATGAAAATAACCAGACTCATTGCAGAAATGATGCGTGTGGACCTCCAACCATTCAGCATGGTTGATGATACAGGTTAGCAATATTTTTTAATATGTGCCCATTTTTAGGAAGGAGCAAATTTAACAAAAAATTTCACATCTCTTTTTATTACTATATTCTCAGAAATGAATTTGAAAAGTGATGGGGTGCAGGTCTTACACTGAGATTAAGGTTTTAGATGAAAAAATACAGTAGGGTTTTTCATAAAATCGACTGCGGGAAAGTTTTATTATGATGCAAAGAGAAGTCTGCAACCTTTTTCCACGAGATAGTTTTCTTGTAGCGGTAAGAATGTGATACACACACACAGTTACCGTGTGCTATGCGTCAGACCGTGCCAAATTNTTTAGTGGTAAGAATGTGGTAGACACACAGTTACCGTCTGCTATGCGCCGAACCGTGCCAAATTTCACTCTTGCTAGGCCGTGCCGAACAGCGCATCCCTGAGATCACTCATTATGTAACGACCGGCAGGCGCGACCTTGCTTGCTCCTCCATTCTTCTTCCTCTCCTCCAAGTTTGTGGATGAGGCGGGAGGGAGTTAGTTGTCTGCCAATCAGCACACTAATTCGCTCATTGTCTCTCTCTGTCTCACACACACATAACCTGGAGATCACAGAACGTCCCCCCTACTTCCCTCTCCCCCCTTGCCTTATACTCCGGTCTCTCGCCCCTCTTCCCCATTCACTTTCTTCTCCTGTCTTGCCCTTCTACCCACTTCCCTTTCTCCCGGTGTCTCTCGACCCTCTGACCATTTCCTTTCTCCTCCCGCCCCTCGGCGCTCCTCTCTTAGCTCGCCACACCATACTTCTCTCTCTCTCTCTCTCATGCTCACAAAGCAAAGAGCAGATCAATAATACACTTCCTCCAGTGCCATGTGTAGACATTGTAACGGGAAGGACTTGCTCCATGAACAGATGTTACTTACCCGTTCTGTTCCAACCCGCGGACAACACACATATCTGTTCAAACGTAAACAAATGTAGCTTTATGGTAGGTTAGGAAAATATTTGGACAATCAGGAACAATATTCTGAAGGAAATGAAAAATGTCAACATTGAAAACAGATATTTACAACAAATGAAAAACTTACTGCAACTTTTAACTTGTTTTACTATAGAAAAGTGTGAATTACCGGCATGTGTTTACTATTTGTTTACTTACTTAGACACACAATTTACATTACCTTTATTTTTCCACTACTTTTATTGTGCAGAATTCACTGTCTTGTGCACTTGTAATAACATCTCATAGGTTGTACTTCACAGTTGCATACATGCCATATTGATATTTCTGCTCAACTCAACAGTATGTAGGCTACTATAGCTGGTTGCCATTCCGAACTTGTTTTATTTTTGTTATGACCAAACAATATACTAGTTATGGTTCTCTTTATTTTATTGGTGGTGTGGGGAACTCTATTTAAACGTCTTTTGTGTGACGTGATTGTTTTGTGGTTTGTCTTATGAGAGAGTGTTTCGATGATGCAGTGGATGATTTTGTTTGTACGGAAATAAAATTCAATCTTAACTTCATTGTAAGAACTAAACGCGATAAATGTGTCGCTGTTCGTACCGATGCGGGAAATACTCAACACACAGATATTGTTGCATTTTTTATATATTGAACTACACCAAAAGGGTGTTTATTTAGGCCACGTACATTTGAAAACCTTGCATATGATTTTGAACTTTGTTGCAATGTCAAGTGTGTTTCTTTTATTAGCATACTCCATAAGTTAAACAGAACTAAGGTTTACAAAAACCATAGCACATAAAGCTACCCCTCATGATTTAAATCCGGTCAACATAAGATGCAAAAAATGCACGAACCATTATAAACAATTTAACATTGTCTAACAACTGTTAGATGTAATCATGCTTCTCCCTTACATGCCTGGCACATTGAGAAGCGGTTAGCGGCAGTCTTCCTGCTCCCNAAGCGGTTAGCGGCAGTCTTCCTACTCCTACAACATAGAAGTAGCATCTCGCCGCCCCTCCTACATTCAACAGTACGTACCATTCCCCTCCACCCCCTTTATACCCCTCCACCTTATCACTCACTACACACCCGCACACACCTCTTCTCATGCTGCTCCATCTGACGCGAGTGACACAGACTAACAAAGGCTGGCTCGGGCATGGCAAATGCGGGGATGTCACTTGTAATGCAACGTGTTTAAACATTTAAAAAGTACGAGTTTACAAATGTTTGTATAGCTATAGTGAAAGGCTTTATTTACAGACTTGCATTATAAACAAAATTAAGTACCTTTCAAATGATACGGCAAATGACAGTGCATTTAAAAACTATCGCAATGGCGGATGTGACGCTATAAGCCATACTTGCAATAACGCGGGTCCACTGTAATTTCCCTGAGAAACCAAGAGTGAATTCTTTAACAAAACCAGGCTGTTAGCCAAAGCATTGAATTTAAAAGGCCACAAAGCCATCACAAGATCACAACATGGTTAAGGGAACACATTATTTGGTTGTCATTTCTTGCCTTACAAATTTGCTCTATTCCTTGTGAAGCACTGGGT
>NQII01004337.1:25626-46032 GCA_002778355.1 Clitarchus hookeri | reverse complement strand
GGGGGGGGGGGGTATTTGGCAGTTGTTAATGAGTTAACCGCCCAGCGGGAGCAGGCAGCTCTCCATTTTGCGCCAGTGAATTGGGTCCCTTTGTCAGATGGGATGCCCCGGGTGTATCCTCAACTCTCCTAGGAAGGAACTCAGCATTCAGCTTTTTGATTATGGTGTCTGCCTTGACATTGGCAAGGGGGTTTGCTTCTGTCCACTATGAAAATAGATTGGTTACTACCAGCAAGAACCTTTTACCGTGAGTCGACCTGGGATAAAGTCCTGTTGTATTTACTCCCATTGTGTTCCATGGCTGATTCAGACGCTCAGAATCCCCGGGGTTTTGAGTGCCTCATGGGCCTTGGTTGTTGTACAGGCTTAATGCTGGTTGACATATGCCTGCAAATCCTTATTGATGTCCTCTCAGGTGAAGCATCAGGTTAACTCTCGGACCTTCTCCCTAGCACCTGGGTGACCCACATGAGGGTGTATGTGATAATAGTGGCATAGCTCTGCTCTGAGAGGCTGTTGCACCCATAATTTCCAATCTGTTGTCTGGGTGTTGGGATGGGACCATATGTACCAGTGCTTGTCCTTGTACCTCGTAAGTTGCTGGTTTAGCAGTCGTATTGCCGGGTCGCCTTGCTGCCTCGCAACAAATTCGGCTCGGTCCAATTTAGCTTTAAGCTGTTGGACTGTGATTGCTTCGGGGTTTGTGGGTTGCTTCGGTCTGTCTGTACGGTAAGGCTTTCTCCCTGTCCTGGCATTGGCTCCCCCATCACCTGCTTCTG
Source organism: Clitarchus hookeri (assembly GCA_002778355.1). Classification (NCBI taxonomy): domain Eukaryota; kingdom Metazoa; phylum Arthropoda; class Insecta; order Phasmatodea; family Phasmatidae; genus Clitarchus; species Clitarchus hookeri. The sequence goes on along the minus strand of NQII01004337.1, from coordinate 45,253 downwards.
GGGCCTGTGAGAGGGCGTCTGGAAGCTCGTTCAAATTCCTCAAGCAATGTCATACCTTAAATGAAAATCCCGGAAGGAATAAGGCCTATCTTCCTAGCTTGAAGGTAGTGGCGCTCGCGAAGTGTAGCCACTTTTAGTGCAGTATTGTCTGTTCTTAACATGAAGGGAGCATCTTCGAGGTATTAGCAGAATTTCTTTATCACCCAAATTACCGCTAGGCATTCTAACTCATTTGAGTAATACCATTTTTCCAATTCTGACAAAAGTGTACTAGCACATGTGATCACTCGTCTCCCACCTTCCAAGTTTCCTGATATAAGACGACCACAAAACTAAAGCCACTTGCATCTGTCAGTATGATCAATGGTGTGCCTGCAAGCAGGCAGTAAAGTATGCAGGGGGTCTCGAACTGGTCTTTTATAGCTTCAAAGGCAGCTTCTTTCTCCTCTCTCCAGCGCCAGTTGTCTGTTTTCTTTAGTAAGATGTTAAGTGGCCTCATGTACTCAGCCACATTCTGAATAAAGTCCCAGAGCCTGTTATCATCAGGAACTTTCTTAATTGCTTTTTGATTTCGGGGCGGTGGCTTCGGTAATGGCTCTCACGCTTTCCGTCTGGGGCCGGTTTCCTTCCAGGGTGACCAGGTGCCCTAGNAGGCGGTGGCTTCGGTAATGGCTCTCACGCTTTCCGTCTGGGGCCGGTTTCCTTCCAGGGTGACCAGGTGCCCTAGGAATTTGAGCTAGGTTTTCCCGAAATGGCATTTCGCCAGGGGGCAGGTTAGGCCGTGGAGTGTGAAGCGCTGAAGTACCAGCTGTACCAGGAGTAACAGGAAGAGCATAAACATATGTTCTTCCTATGAGCTGGAGAAGATGACATCGCCTAATAAGGCATGACGAAACCGGCCTAGGTAATCAGTTAGCACTACTGCTGCCGTTAGTCTCTCGAAATTGGCAGGGGAATTTTTTAGTCTGAATGGCATCACCTTAAAATGAATAATTTTCCAGTTGGGGGCTATAAAGGCCATATATTTTCCTGAGGCGGGGTGTACAGGGATCTGCCAAAATCCATTTTGCACATTTAGATTGCTGAAGAAACTCGCTTCCTCTAATTCCTTTAGAGTGTGGCTGCGGTTAATGGCCAGCAGGGATATGGGTTGTGTCACTTAGTTTATGTCGTGATAATTAACGCAAAACCGCAGGGTCCCGTCTTTGTTTAGAACGAGCACCAATCACCTTTGCGTTGTATGCGGAGTCAGAGTGCTTGATAATATCCTACTGTTGCGTCTCTGTAATCTGTAGTTCTTTGATCCGTTTCCGATGTTCCAAGGGGTGTTCAGGTTGATTATATATGATCCTCAGTTCCACCAGGGNTGTAGTTCTTTGATCCGTTTCCGATGTTCCAAGGGGTGTTCAGGTTGATTATATATGATCCTCAGTTCCACCAGGGGGATCTCATGAGTGATTGAGGATGTTTGATGCAAGGTGCTTTTGTGTTCAAAAACCATACTATGCACTTCTAGTATGGAAATGAGTTGTGCTACTTGGTTGCCCTCTAATTGGTGGTTAATTTCCTCGCTAGTTATCATTCTGTGGAACTCCTTGTCCCATGGTAAGGCTGAAGAGCGTAGGAAATTGGCATTTGCTACTGTNTGTAGTTCTTTGATCCGTTTCCGATGTTCCAAGGGGTGTTCAGGTTGATTATATATGATCCTCAGTTCCACCAGGGCGATCTCATGAGTGATTGAGGATGTTTGATGCAAGGTGCTTTTGTGTTCAAAAACCATACTATGCACTTCTAGTATGGAAATGAGTTGTGCTACTTGGTTGCCCTCTAATTGGTGGTTAATTTCCTTGCTAGTTATCATTCTGTGGAACTCCTTGTCCCATGGTAAGGCTGAAGAGCGTAGGAAATTGGCATTTGCTACTGTNTGCTAGTTATCATTCTGTGGAACTCCTTGTCCCATGGTAAGGCTGAAGAGCGTAGGAAATTGGCATTTGCTACTGTGTTAAGGACGGCCAAAACCTCCTCTCCTTCGATCTCTATGGTAACCCGCGGAGAGTGCACTGTGCCATGAGCTACCTGTAGTACATTGACCTGTGTGGCCCTGCTTATTGTGCTGGGATCTTGGGCCTTCTCTTCTTCCTGGCTTCAGCATTTCCCGCCACTGTGGGCTTGCTTTTCTCCGTCTCGCCTTGTGACTGTTCTTGCGGTTCGGTTAGAGTTTGCCTCGTAGGCCGCAGCCTGTTTACCTTGGTAAATAGGGCATTCGCTTGAAAGTGTCACTCGGGGCAGTGCCAGCATTTTGTCAACTGGTATCTCTGGTTTTGGTGAGGGGTGGCATCCCGTCCCTTCGTGTCACCTGCAAGTGTTATAGGGGGTGTGGCAGGCACGATTTTCTCACGCGTATGCGCTGTCTGTTTTATTAACACTTCCTGTTCTCTGATTTTCGCCCTCCTGACTATATCTTTGATGTGTTGAGACTCTGGTTCCCTTAAATGGGACTGTATCTCTGGTAACAAGAGTCAGGTGATCATCTCTACTCCCTCGTCTTGTGTGCCTGGGTGAACTCTTTGAGATAAGAAGGCCTTGTGGCTGATGAACAACTCTGCTTCTTCCCCTGACCTCTGGGGTTGAGTGTAAGGTTCTTCTGTTAACCTGGCTACTACTTTTCTCCCCATGAAATGCTAGAGTAGACATGCAGATGCTCCCAATCTCCATTTGACTTGGGACAGGGCGTTTTGCAAATCTGGCACACGTAGGTCAGGCCAGTTATGTCGCGTATGCAGTCCGCCCACCATAAACATAAGTGGTGGTAACTGCGTGGGCATTTTTCGCACATGATGCGAACACGTCGTACCCCTTCACAGCTGGGGTGGTCACACTTTTCTTGCCATTCGCGGCAAAACGCACATCTATACATCAACCCTTCTAGGTCACGATTGGCTTCCTCCCAACCGAGGCAGATAAAATTAAAAGTGTCAGTGCAATGAGCGTACTCGCCGTGCGCTCTCCAGTTCCGGCGCAGTCTGGTATGGCGTAGGTGCTGCCAGTGACATTACTCCCCTCTGAGATTTCTTCGTGGTTTTCCTCCCTGGCCATTGTCTGTATATTAGGTGGTGGGTGCCACAAGGTGTTTATCAAGACTCTTTGAAGTCGTTTCGTTAACTTATGGTGAGCCCATGTAACTCAGACATCTTCTCAGGTGCTACCTAGTTTCGTAACCCAACTGAGAAGTTACGAAGGGCCTGTGTTGGGCACCAAGAAAGAGCTTGATGCCACTATGTGCTTCTTTGGGGGACTCGTCAGTTCCCCTAGGAGCTAGGAAGCTGTGTACTCCGTTAATGGTGATTTGACTAGGGCGGGCCCCTGCCTGACAGCGCACTTTGTCTCTGCAAGTGCAGAGTTAGCCACCTTCTTCATACCACCACGGTGAACAGGTATGGGGGTAGTGATGTGTACTGAAGATAAGACTGCAGAAGGGTCTGTCTGAAACCTGTAGGCCCAGGCACGACTGGGTTATGTCTTGTAATAGGTCATCAAAGGGAACTCTGGCCTGGCATGGTCTCCCCAGTGAGCCGACAATGTCCCCTTGTGCCGATGGCTGAGGGTACTGGCTTCCCTCGAGAAGAACACTAAGTCCACCTCCAATTCTCCAGCGACGTCTGAGGGGCGGCTGACAGCAGGCGCAACAGCTGGAGCATCGGAGTTTCACTCCTCAGGCTCAGGAGGCCGAGAAATATCTGTACGCTCTTGCCAAGGGAGTGCCCAGGAGTGAGTGACTTGACCAGCTGGCAGCGAAGCACCCAACCCTGGCAAGAACCTCAAACTTCCTTCTGGGCCTGATCTATGAAGGTAGACGAGAATGACTTTTTACTATCGGGATGGGATCCGGGTGGGAAAGAGCTACGAAATTTGGGATCAGGATCAGGAATATCAACTTATTAAAAGGGCCTGAGGATTCACACAGACACCTTTAATACCTTTTTATGTCAGTAGTCTTCACTCATATACTCCACTGCACAGAATAAATTCTATTCAGGAATGAATACATCTACCGGCACNTATGTCAGTAGTCTTCACTCATATACTCCACTGCACAGAATAAATTCTATTCAGGAATGAATACATCTACCGGCACACATTTATTTAGATTACTAACCATGCAGATGCTAAAAAAAAACTCGCACACCAGCAAATTAGTTTTGCCGTGGATTTACCTGATTTTTTTTAGTAACAATTACAGGTCTGACAATTCAACTGCTGTAGATGTGCTACATCTATTCAATGGAAACTGTCATCATAATACTTAGTTTTGTTTTTATTTTAACTCCAGTATCACGTATTTTTTTAAATAAAAAAGCCCCTAATTATGAAAATGCAAGCTTTAACGGCATGCTGCACTAAACAGTAGCGAATTGCATCATTTGTCTCATGAAAGTGACCAGCAGTTAGATCAAGATAGTGTCGTGACCTCACTCTTGACCACGTTATTTGGTCAAGAAAGGTGTATTTTCACAATTGAACTGGTAACAATTTTTGTAAATACGGTGGTTTGACGCTTATGGTTATTCTGCTCTTTGAAAACTCTTTGTCAAGTTTGCCATATTTGGCTACCGTAGTCACGACTGAGATCGGTAAAAGGGTTTGGTAACCATTGCGGAAGTAGTTTTTTTAGCATCGTGAGATAATTAAATTATTTCGTTACCTTAGAACTAAAAGTAAATTTGGCAGACAAATATTTCAAATTAATTTCCTATAATTTTTACAGATATATGTGATTGAAAACATTTTTGCAGCTTTAGGTAAACAGTCGCTGTGAGCTATAACTTCAAAAATGACAGTCGCAGTGTATGTGTTCAATTGAGTCTCATTTCTATACAAATAAAACTTAACCTGGAATCAGTATATTTTAATGCAAAATTTATGAGTAGTAGCTTGTATTATTTCTGAAATTANGAATAAAACTTAACCTGGAATCAGTATATTTTAATGCAAAATTTATGAGTAGTAGCTTGTATTATTTCTGAAATTAGGAAAAAGTTGCTGACTCTTTTAGGTAACGAGACCTTGCTGAAAACTTGGGAAACATTGCGGCTGTAAAAACCTTTATGGTTATGATAATTGCAGCAGACTTGTAACTAACAAAATCACGTGAATAGGAATGAAACTAATATTTTCTCATTTCAGTGAATTTACTGCTCCAAGCAGGATAAACGCTGTGAAATGTAAGTTGTTATTAATTGTGATTCATACTAAATTAATTAATTAATTATCGGAAAGCTTTTCCCCTGGAGAAAGTACAGTTTTCTTGAAGTTCAGGAATGTTTTGTTTTTTCCCTAATCTTATCCAGAGTCTTGGGATCCCGTCCATCCCTAATTTAAATACAGCGTGTTTTTATCACTTTAGAGGAAATTTTACTTGCAAATCAACATGCCATTTGTGAAACATTGTTGGTGGTGGAATATACAATATAAGCAATGTTTTTGCCAAATTTTTGATGTTATTCATAAAACTTTATTTCTATATATCTCTTTCCCTCTTGATTAATATGTGTTATAAATAAATATGTATGTAAGCACAATGTGTAAATACAGAAAAATATTAGTTCTAAGCAGATACCCATTTTCATTATTACAATAAGTCAATATTGATCATCTTGATTTGGAAAAAAACTGTTGCAGATTTTACTAATACAGTATTGTTACATGGGACGCCTGAGGGGNATTGATCATCTTGATTTGGAAAAAAACTGTTGCAGATTTTACTAATACAGTATTGTTACATGGGACGCCTGAGGGGCGTATCCGAGTTCGTGAGGGATTGAGGTGTTAGTAAAAATAAATGAACTAAATCCAATAATTATATCTATTCTTAATGCTACAAACAGTCAAACAGTTAAAACTGTCTATTTCCATCGTCCCGTAGATCAGTCCCACTCTTCACTGCACACAAGCTCGCCGATGCACTCTCGCAGATCACTGAAATCANATTGATCATCTTGATTTGGAAAAAAACTGTTGCAGATTTTACTAATACAGTATTGTTACATGGGACGCCTGAGGGGTGTATCCGAGTTCGTGAGGGATTGAGGTGTTAGTAAAAATAAATGAACTAAATCCAATAATTATATCTATTCTTAATGCTACAAACAGTCAAACAGTTAAAACTGTCTATTTGCATCGTCCCGTAGATCAGTCCCACTCTTCACTGCACACAAGCTCGCCGATGCACTCTCGCAGATCACTGAAATCATCCCTCGCTGCTCCGGAATCACCCAACTGCCGCCTAAGTTAGCACGAGACGCCAAACTCTCGCTCTTAATCAGTCATTCTTCATAGGCTCGCACGTGGTATTTATACTTGAGGTAGGTGCCGTCTAGAACGTTCTTGGCAATCCAAGTTGTTCTGGGAAAGGTAATAGTGATGACGACATTTCTGCGTTATAAATTGAGAAATATGAGCTTCTCAGGGTCAGCGAGGCGCGAGCTGCGATAAGTCTATCGGCGTATGCGGCAGCATCCTTTATGATAGGCCACGTTTTACATCTAACGTAAAAAACTTGACCTCCAGCTCTCGGCACCTTCCCATGAAAGGAAACACAGTGCAGCGACATGCAACAGTATTATAAACAAATGGAACTTGTATTAAGTTTTGGTACCAGCAAGCCTAATACTTCATGCACAGGATCTTCTGAGACGTAAGTTGTTAATTTGTGCATGCTTTAGGCCCTTTTTTAAAATGTCACAATCACACTTTTACTATATGTAGTGTTTGATTTGAATTTGAATCCAAGTTTTAAGTAATTCATTTTTGTTGTAAAATGTTAACAAAGTTGAGAGGGAAGTGCATCGTAAAATACATTTAATTGTGCTTGTTAATTACTGAAAATATATGCAACTTATTCATAAATACGTGGTTGTGGCCATTGCTAAAGTGTTTTATTTGTTCACGTACAGTTGTTAGGAACAGGTAAAATCATTTCATGCCGCTGCTATTGTCTCCAACGCTTGTTTCAGTAACGCACTGCTAATACTTCATCGCTTGTTTACTGCACCAAAAATTGTTTATCTATTATAAAGAGAGCAACAAAGACAATACTTGTTGTTAGAAACAAACAGATGATGCTATTTTATATTTGTAATGGTGACAAACACCGAAGAGAAAACAATTAGGTGCATGCAATATAAGTGCTATTGTATTGCTCATCATTCTGTTGCTCAAGCAGATAGACTTTTTCAACTGTGTTATAATAACAAAGTAGAATTTGGTTACTATTTAGCTGAATAAACACAGAACATGGTGTAGCATTCACAAGTGTGTAGTTGTAATGAGCGTAACCAATAATTATCGCTACACACAAAAATCTAAGTGGCAAATATGAACTACTGTAAGCATCTTTACCTCTCTGAAGTAAGTTTATTTATTACCTTAAATCAGACTTGTTACATGGCAGTGTGGTAGTATTGACTATTTTTGCAGGGGGGCTGTAGGATTATAAATGATTAAGGTTACTTAGGCAAAAGAGTACAATGCAGTGTATTCTCTATCCATTGTTTCTCAGGAGACGGACAAAACAAAAAATTTCACTACATGTGGACTTTGAATGCATGTGGTCTTGAAATGCAGATAAATCAAAAATAGGACCACAGAATATGTTCCATGGATGCAGACTTTCAATCCATCTGATTTCAATGCATAGAGGTTCCACTGTATTGCCCCTTACTTGCTTTTCGTATTTTTACCTGTTATCTTTGATGTCAGCTAGAAAATATATTATGTATTTGCATCAGTAAAAATATATATCAGTTCAATACTAAATAACACTGCAGTTAGATAAAAGCATTCCCTTTATTTCATAATTCATTTTAGGCTTTTATCTGTTATTAGAGAATAGCACTGTGTTATTTGAAAAGTTTTGTTCTAAATGTGTTACAGTTTTGGATGTTTTATTAATGCAGTTTATGCAAATTCTTGACATGCATAACAATCTTGAATGGCAAGTAAACCTCTGAACACTGCATCTTCATGGAAAGGAAAGGCAATGGACATTACACATACACGTAGGCTGGTGAGTGGAATAAATAACTCAATCACTAAAACCAATACAGTTATATTGGTCCAGATAACTTATGCTATATAGTACAAAGAAAAAATATAGAGTACGTATGAATGGTAGTTGATAGAGTCGGGTGAATTTCTTTGTTACAAAGATTTTCAATTGATGAGATATTCTATAAACAATAAAAGCTGATAATTTCAAAATGATTTACAGTAAAACTCCTATTTTCTGAGTACGGATCTAACAAGTGCAGCAACTTTACAACATTCTCGAGAATCGTAAAACAAACCAAAAGAAATAAGTCAATTGCAAAAAGTTATAATTAAATGTTATNTAAATTGCAAAAAGTTATAATTAAATGTTATTTATGAATACGTTCATTAGCACACAACAATAACATACTAGAGGTTGTACCACTACCATCAGCTGTGAAAAAAAAAAAAATTCTGCAAAAAATCTTTAAAAACTTTGGCTGGAAGACATCTGCTTGGTGAGTTAGGCAGTGCGCATCGTGAATAGAAATAGTGNTCTGAGTACGGATCTAACAAGTGCAGCAACTTTACAACATTCTCGAGAATCGTAAAACAAACCAAAAGAAATAAGTCAATTGCAAAAAGTTATAATTAAATGTTATTTATGAATACGTTCATTAGCACACAACAATAACATACTAGAGGTTGTACCACTACCATCAATTGGTAGGCCACAGCTGTGAAAAAAAAAAAAATTCTGCAGAAAATCTTTAAAAACTTTGGCTGGAAGACATCTGCTTGGTGAGTTAGGCAGTGCGCATCGTGAATAGAAATAGTGACTCGCGCTGTCTTCCTCCCCTTAGCTGCATGCAGCGCTCCCTTATCTGTGCGTAACTTGCTAAATGCTGTGCAACAGCGATATTAGTCTATTTCATATAAGAATTCTATTTTTTGACAGATCGTGCAGAAATAATAACAAGTAAATAGACCACATATCATTCCGATGCCACGTGGTTTCTACCTGACTGTTAAAACATGTTTCATCCATAGTGATGGGCATTAACAAGATGTTGAGCAGATACNATGAGATGTTGAGCAGATTCTACATATATCAGAACATGTCGCAAAGTTGCTCATGCAAATATAATAAGAAAATTATTGATTTTTCTGTAGAATCCATGCACTTGTTGCCATGTGTATTACAATGGCCGCGAAAACGAATATCAACAAACCGAATACTTGATTCCAATTGGCTGCATGGATTCATGGACACAGAAGAGTTGGGAGTTTCCCAGCTTTCTTACGTGTATTCGTAAGTTATCTGGTGTAGATTGAACACGGATTGTGTCACGTGCTCCACTTCTGTAATCAGTATCCGCATCCGTGTCATTGTAGAATNATTGAACACGGATTGTGTCACGTGCTCCACTTCTGTAATCAGTATCCGCATCCGTGTCATTGTAGAATAGGCCTAATCAAAATACTAAACTTGNTCACGTGCTCCACTTCTGTAATCAGTATCCGCATCCGTGTCATTGTAGAATAGGCCTAATCAAAATACTAAACTTGTGTTTGCAACGCTCACATCCGTTTCACTGAATGCACTTACAACTAGAGTCGTGTGGCTAGGTGTGCACTTAAAGCANTGTTTGCAACGCTCACATCCGTTTCACTGAATGCACTTACAACTAGAGTCGTGTGGCTAGGTGTGCACTTAAAGCAAGACATAAAACTGTGAGCATAGTTTGTTATAGACTGCGAATCTGCTTTAACGTCTTTAATAAGATGTTAACTGTGGTTCTTATGTAGTTGCTGTTTGGGTGTTATAGCATATATGTGATATGTACTGGAAGTATTAGGAATTCTGCGATATTGTGAGCACATTCTCATTCATAATAATAAAGTATTTCACGAATAAAAGTGGCGTAAGCTCATCAAAAAGGTGAGATTCTGTAGTTTACAGTTCATACATGCAGCGAGGCTATTTATAAATTAACCATGGTACCGAGCACATCTGGCTGACAATATATCATATTAACGTAAATATTATTCGCCGCAAAAGTGATTCCATTGCAAAACGATTTGTGGTTTTATAAATAAATAACATTAATTTTTGCCTTGTAGCTGGAGTGAGAGGGGATGTACGAAACACAAAATGGCAAGCCAAGCTCACAAAGGCCTGGTGATTACAAAATTATTAGCAAGCTGAAACACTGCACATGGAAATATGTTGTATTAAAACATAGAGACAGCTCACGTAAAATATAAAACTCTGAAAATTCGTTTGTATGTTTGTATTTTTCAGATGAAAAATAAGTCATATCAGGGGGGCACTGCTTCCAAAGCGAGCTGCTGTGCCCATGTGTGACCAAAAGAAGTAATAATAAACAGATCAAATATTGTCTTCCAACAACACAGAAATGCCACAAGTCATTGGTACAAACAACTGCCAGAAATACAAAACAAACANTGGAAGTATTAGGAATTCTGCGATATTGTGAGCACATTCTCATTCATAATAATAAAGTATTTCACGAATAAAAGTGGCGTAAGCTCATCAAAAAGGTGAGATTCTGTAGTTTACAGTTCATACATGCAGCGAGGCTATTTATAAATTAACCATGGTACCGAGCACATCTGGCTGACAATATATCATATTAACGTAAATATTATTCGCCGCAAAAGTGATTCCATTGCAAAACGATTTGTGGTTTTATAAATAAATAACATTAATTTTTGCCTTGTAGCTGGAGTGAGAGGGGATGTACGAAACACAAAATGACAAGCCAAGCTCACAAAGGCCTGGTGATTACATGCCAAATCAAAATTATTAGCAAGCTGAAACACTGCACATGGAAATATGTTGTATTAAAAACATAGAGACAGCTCACGTAAAATATAAAACTCTGAAAATTCGTTTGTATGTTTGTATTTTACAGATGAAAAATAAGTCATTTCAGGGGGGCACTGCTTCCAAAGCGAGCTACTGTGCCCATGTGTGACCAAAAGAAGTAATAATAAACAGATAAAATATTGTCTTCCAACAACACAGAAATGCCACAAGTCATTGGTACAAACAACTGCCAGAAATACAAAACAAACAAAGTGGCATGATAAAAGGAACAAAATTACCAAAGGACCCGGCACAAGCAAATATAAAAGAAAGCGATATATGCAAATAATCAAACATGCTGGGTGATCGTACATGGCATAAAAAAGGCAATAAAAAAATCAAACATTTTTATCTTGTATAATTAATAACATATACAGTATAGGCCCAGAGGATGACTTAATTGTCAATAAATAATAAGACGTGACTTGTGGTTGTGTGGTAATTAAATATTTTCACTAGATTTAATCTTTTTTTTTACACAAAAAAGTAAACATGGTACTGACTTCTGAACAAATAATTATATTCATCTCTTTCGAAATATATTAATAGAGAGAATGAAAGAGAGAAAGCAATACAACAATAAAGATCAGTTCTTGAAAATGAAAGCCATGAAACTCGACCATAAATCTATTTAAAGCACATTATGATTCAGTAATTAATATCTGTAACATAAAAAAAATAATTAAAGTAATTAAAAGTGTCTTTCATGACAAAATAGACAACCCTTTTACCAAGATAGAAATTATTTTAATTAATCTGTCTTATAAGTATTAAAAGGAGACGCTGGGATGCATACCTAACAACTAATACTGATAATGGACATTTAAAAAGAATGCATTACTTAATGCAATTCATGAAGTCAAACTGACTGTGAGCAAATTGAAAATAGATATTACAGATTTGCATATGCGTGATAAAAAATAAATTTAACTTTAAAAAGCAAATTTGTTTGATACAGTCTCGTTGTCACTTAGCTGTCCTGACGGCAAGCACGTCGCAGTCAAGAGCCAGGGATGCGGATGTGGTTTCGCACACATTCTCCTGGAGACTGGGGAATTGAGAAAGGAAGCGCACAATTCCACCAGTAGGAACTCTCAAAAGTCTGCCCGTCAGGAAACCATCCGGGAAACGGAGACAAACCGGGACCCGCAAACCATAAGGTATTCAATGGCTTGGTCCGGCAATCTGGGAACTTGAATCCGACCAATTGAACCGTCGTTAGTAACAAACGAATCGCAAAAAACTTAGTAATGAGTAAAATACCTGGTTGCGACGGAGAACAAACTAAGCAACAGTAGTCACTCACCGAGGAGGGAAGACAGACAATATTCAGTCTACGCGTTGGTGAGAACTGCATTGCTACAACAGCAGTGAAACTATAGACTCAGTCATTGAAACTCAAGTTCTGAAGAACACAGCCGTCACAGCACAGCAACACCCATCTTGACTCTGACTGGACAGAAAGTGTGCAGGAAAAACTCGTGGAACACACAAAAGCTGAACGGAAAGCTTAGAATTTTGACAATAGATGTCGCAGGCTGTCCAGAAGATAAAAATTGTGCTGAAGTGCACAGAGGTGGGAGAATATAACGCGTGAACAAAAGACCAATTTTTATGCACTGACTGCATGAGAGGAATGCAGAATTGTAGACTCCAATTCTGCCTCAGGCGGCGACAACTGAAAGAATTTGCAACGCTGCATCACATGCCTGCTCGATAGAGAAACGCGGGTCTGCAGGCGACGCTGGATTAAAAACCTAACTTTCATAGCACAGTCCAAAACTTCATTGAAATCAAAGCAGGGAGAAAAATAAGTACAGTAGACTCCCGATTATCCGAGGTAATTGGGACCGAGATCACCTCGGATACGGTAAAACTCGGATAATACGGAGGTTAGGTATTATTGTGTTAAAAACATGAAAAAAATGTTAAGAATGTAAAAACTGCTATATTGTACATAATTGAAAATCGTAAAATAAACCTGTAAGTTAGTGCAAACATGAGATTACATATTAGTACTTAAAAAAGTCTTTTATTGTTTTCTGAGTTAACCTCTGTCCTCTCTTGGATGATGCGATGTTACGCCAACGCTGAAAAGTTAGTATGTCATGTGGCCTACACTCTTCTTGTTGCTCTATGTAAGCAAGAGCAGCGTTGATCGATTTCAACCCATCAGAATGTGATAATTTTGGAGTTATCTCGTCCGTGTCGTCTTCTTCACTGTGCTTAGGATTGGTAACCATATCGATAATTTCCTCATCGGTAATCTCCATCTGGACATCTGCACTGCACCAATCATGAATGTCGTCGCTGTTGATTTGATTTTCAACAGGTAGCTCATTGGCCAGTTGAACTAGTTCGTTCACATTCTCCTGTTCTGGCACTTGTTTGGGTTGTCCATCTAAGCCAAATAAATTTTTCCAGGACTTTTGAATGGTGGTAGGTTTTACCTCATCCCACGCTGAAGCAATCCAGTACGCAACATCTTTCATTGTGACTTGCTTTAAGGCTTCCTTGACAGTCATTCCGTCATCTAATTTTGTAATCAACATCTGGAGAAGCCTTCGACGGTAAATTCTCTTCATCGTTTCGAGAACTCCTTGGTCTAGAGGTTGAATGAGCGATGTCACATTAGGGGGTAGAAATATCGTTTTAATATCACCACTGCACAGCTCTTGGGCATCTGGGTGACATGGCGCATTGTCTAGTAATAAAATAGCTTTCCTGGGGAGCTTTTTTTTTTTCAAAAATGCTTCAGTGACAGGAACAAATTCATTGAAAAACCAGTCACTAAAAATCTTGCTTTCCATCCATGCATTTCTTTGGTTGCGGTACATTGTTGGCAGACAATTGACTTTTATATTTTTAAAGGCCCTTGGGTTCTTAGACTTTCCAATAAGCAGAGGCTTTAGTTTCAAAGAACCCGAAGAATTGCAGGTAGCCAGAATTGTGACTCTCTCTTTACTCTTTTTAAATCCGGGAGCAGTTTTTTCAGATTTTGCTGCTAAGGTTTTTGAAGGTAGCATTCGAAAGTTAAGACCAGTTTCATCTGAGTTAAAGATTTGATCTGAGGTTAATCCCTCCTCAAAAATGATTTCTTCCATTTTTTTCTGGAATTCCGCAATTTCAGACGAGTCAGCCGACAATTTTTCCCCACTAATGTTCAGCTGTCTTATGCCATATTTCTTTTTCCACCTGTCCAGCCAACCATCGCTTGCAGTGAATTTTTCATCGCCGTCTTTAAAGTTCTTGTGGAACTCGAGCGCCTTAGCTTGAAGCATTGGGCCACTCACAGGACTACCCATCCCTCGAAGCTGTGAAAACCACAAAAAAAGAGCTTCAGACGTCTGCTCATAGTCGCCCTTCTTCAAAGTCTTTCGACTCAAGCCACTGCCACCACTCACACTTTTGTTGACAAAGTTTTCGATTTCTTTCCGGTTACGTCTCCAGTCCCCAACAGTCACTTCCCCAACTCCCAACTCGGCAGCCACCTTTTTAATTGCTTCGCCACTGTCTAACCGTTTCAATGCACTACATTTTGTTTCAAGAGAAACTACAACTCTCTTCCGTTTTCCACTCATAATGAAACAAAGAAATCAATAAAAGCACAGATGTTAAAATCACTAACACAACCACCTTTACGGAGAGCACAGAGGCAACTGACAGCGCCAGATGCCTGGGACAATATGAGCAGTTCCCAGTAAACCCGACGATTCGGGTGGGCCAGCATTCCTAGAATTAGTTCCCTTCAAATTCGCACGAAATGACAGCTCGACCTAACAACAGCCAATACAGGAAACATATGGCACCTAGCAATAGCCGATTTCTCAACCTTGCACGTCAAACAAAGAAACATCGCTTCTCATCCTAATTGTCCTGCTTTTGAGAGCATTATTTTTATTTTGTATCTTCCGATGACTAGCTCGGTTAACCCGGAGGCTCGGTTGACCGGGGCTCGGATAATCGGGAGTCTACTGTAAATGGTAAAATATTGACAAACAGTGATTAAATAAACTTAAATATATAAATAACATCCGATATACAATTTGATAAATAACTTCTACTTAAATGAATTATGACATATATAAATACCAGATTCGTACAACCCAAGTAATAATCCAATAAAACTGGCTCAAATGGATAATAAAAACATTATTTACCACATTAATTAAATAAAAATAGGTAATAAGACAATTCATATTACTCTCAATCATTTTTTACTAAATTAAATACTAAAACTTAGGTTTCACAACTGGTTAAAAATAGTACAACAACGGTGAAGTAAAGGGGAATAAGGGTATGACGTATTTTAAAACGGCACACTATGCACGCTGGCCACCAGATGGCAGCACAGTTGCCTATTCCGCTACTGTATCGCAAAAGTATATCTATCGCTAGGAGCTATGTCGCAGACTGCATAAACTTGTTTTCCCAGCAACGATAAGTTATTTATACTTCTGGGGCATTATTTCATTCTTAAGATGTATACTTTTTCAATTAAATTCATATGTAATTTTTTTGTGTCAGAGGCAATTAAATATGGACATAATCTGCTTTGTAAAACTTTACTCCACTTAATGTTTTTAACATTTTTGATGACAAAGGGAGGGCAAACATGTGCTTATCGCCATCGGGTATCATTTTTATTCAGAAGACGTCTGGCTATTAAATGAAATGCATATTTAATTTTAAAACTTGTTTGTTTTTCGCGAGTGACAATTAAACACAAACTTTAATAAAAAATAATTACTTACTATAAACATAAATTGTTAAAAAAAATTTAGAGATCAAAATTGGTAATTTTTGGATTTTGCACAACAGCAATAACGGTATTCTTGGGAACCTTGGGAACCGTAGACACTTGTAAAATGGGGGTTCTATTGTATATAGGAATTTCGCTGGGACCACTGAAAATTAACTGTGGATATGGTTTATCGGTACGTGCGTTTTTGGTATTGTATTGAGAATAAATTTTATTTGTGGAAAAAAATCTTAGGATATCACATTTTTTTATTTCTGTGGTCATAACAGCTTAACGCTACTCCCCACCTGTGGGATACAGAATGGTTCATAGGGTCCGAGTTATTTTTACCAGGCACAGACTATTGGTGCCTTGGGTGTTGAGGGGTAGAACAATAATGTAGTCACTCTGTGTTTCAATTGACTGGGTTATATTGTCTTGAATATTATACCAAGATGTGTTACCTTGCGAGTTGGGGGCCTTAAGGNTATCTTCCGATGACTAGCTCGGTTAACCCGGAGGCTCGGTTGACCGGGGCTCGGATAATCGGGAGTCTACTGTAAATGGTAAAATATTGACAAACAGTGATTAAATAAACTTAAATATATAAATAACATCCGATATACAATTTGATAAATAACTTCTACTTAAATGAATTATGACATATATAAATACCAGATTCGTACAACCCAAGTAATAATCCAATAAAACTGGCTCAAATGGATAATAAAAACATTATTTACCACATTAATTAAATAAAAATAGGTAATAAGACAATTCATATTACTCTCAATCATTTTTTACTAAATTAAATACTAAAACTTAGGTTTCACAACTGGTTAAAAATAGTACAACAACGGTGAAGTAAAGGNATTTTTTACTAAATTAAATACTAAAACTTAGGTTTCACAACTGGTTAAAAATAGTACAACAACGGTGAAGTAAAGGTGAATAAGGGTATGACGTATTTTAAAACGGCACACTATGCACGCTGGCCACCAGATGGCAGCACAGTTGCCTATTCCGCTACTGTATCGCAAAAGTATATCTATCGCTGACTTTTAAAAGTAATTTTTTCATCTCATACAAGCTCAAAATGATTCGTGTTTCAAATATACATTGCATCAAATTAATATAGCAGTGAGTGAATGAGTGAAGGGATTTGGGCGGCTCTTATCAGCGAGGTCTTCAGAGCCAAAATATAGCAGTGAGAAAAAATAATATTTTACTAATAACTTTGTGTTTTCAGTGTATAAGACACTGAAAATGGATTAACACACT
This sequence comes from Clitarchus hookeri, assembly GCA_002778355.1. Classification (NCBI taxonomy): domain Eukaryota; kingdom Metazoa; phylum Arthropoda; class Insecta; order Phasmatodea; family Phasmatidae; genus Clitarchus; species Clitarchus hookeri. The sequence goes on along the minus strand of NQII01004337.1, from coordinate 28,310 downwards.
GTGGAAATTACAGTAAATTACAGTATGCAGCGCTCATGAAGCTGATTACCGCTCCTCTGGGGCCGGCCTGTCCTCGCAGCACGTGTTAATTGGCAGCACGTGTACTGGGGGCCCTACGCTGGGTATCCTGGTTTAAGAGGGCGGAGGGTGTGACAGTGGTGCTTCTAAACACTAACAATGCGGCACGCGTCAAGCTATCTACTAAATGTACTCCAGTTCGCTCAGCTCAGTTGAAGTAGTGGGAAGACATGTTGGGGTCAAGAAAATAGCTAATTATTAATTTTGCAATCCAGCATACACCTTGGAATATCACATTGGGTATGGGGTAGTCAAACCCAAGATTCGTCGAATCCAATGGGAATCCATAAGATTCAAGGACCCAAGGATTTGAGACAGGATGTGAGTAATATATTCACCATAACCAGTAAGATTTGCTTTCTTTAAACAACATATTTCAATTACAGAGAAACTGTATTATTGTATTTCTCTAGGAACTATAATTAAATGACAATAAGCGGGAAAATGTTATAACAGGGAATCGTGCACAATGTGCCAAGATGAATGCACAATTTTTATGTTTGCAGGTTGAAAACCAATGTGTGCATACACTAAAAATTATTAGCACACATGGAAATCCTGTTTAGAAGAATGATTTAAATAATTAAGTGTGTTAAATGCAGCCACAATAATTTTTACTTTTTTTTCTGTTTGATGGCATGATTTTCAAATTTTAGGTTAGAGTAACTGTTATTTTGATATTTGATAGAATCACTGGTTTCTTTACATTTTTATAATGCTCACTTTAAAAATAATATTTGTGTATCTGGAATTATAATTTGTTTATTAAATCTGTTTTTGCACAGTGTACTGCAAATTACACACCAAATGGAAATATAAAATAACCATAGAACAAGGAGCAGAGTAATGTATTATAATAACTACATAGCAGAGTGGATAGAAATAACAATGGATAAAAGATGACAACATTCAAGTGTGTATGTGGTGGCTGTACATGCACCAAGTAAGCAGAAATATGCTGTATTGTTTGCATGATTAAATAATTGAATTATGTAGATAAACATGGTTTCAAAGCAAATTTAAACTATTTGAGTGAAAAATATATACAGTAGAACCTCAAGTTAACAAATTGTCACAGTGTTCCTGAAAATCTTTACTGTATTTCGCTGGATTTGTTCATTTAAAATTTATCTATTTTATAACACCCCAACACCAAGAAGTTATTATGAAAATGTGTTTTATCACGTAATAGCAAAAATTGAGTACTTTGCAAAAACAATTTGTATTACCTTTGTATTTAGAATTTTCTGCGTACAACATATTTGTATTTACAATGTTTTCACCTGTAACTTTGATTTAACACACACTATAATTTGTTATATTTTGATTTTTATATCTTGATATACATATATGTATTGTAAATTATAATTACATTTGAAAAGAACTAAAATCTATTTCAGTAAATGTAGATNGTAAAAACAATTTGTATTACCTTTGTATTTAGAATTTTCTGCGTACAACATATTTGTATTTACAATGTTTTCACCTGTAACTTTGATTTAACACACACTATAATTTGTTATATTTTGATTTTTATTTCTTGATATACATATATGTATTGTAAATTATAATTACATTTGAAAAGAACTAAAATCTATTTCAGTAAATGTAGATTTTTGCCCACGTGCAGAATTAAATCATTAATCTCAACGTAAAATAAGCTTTGGTATCGCCTTTTTGGCAAAATTGTTGCTATTTTGATGTATGAAGATATCCAATCAATCAGCATCCACCATTTAAAAAACACAGCCTCAAATCACCTGTACAGTAAACTTGGCGAAGACGAGCTTATTTGCAGTCTTAAGCAAGGTCTGAACGACTATAAAACATGAGTTTTAAATAAAGATCTCAAGCAGGGACTATGCAACAGAAATACTCAATCTAAAGGCACACAATAATAAGACGACCTTCACAAAGAGAAGCATTGTTTGCATGTGCTAGAGACAAGTTTAAGCAGTGTTTATGAAGTGTAAACACAAACTTAGGACAGCTTATAAGATTGTCTTGACAAAGCAAGTGCTCAAAATATGTTCATGAATACTGCCCTAAGTGTCATGGTACTGACATTCACTGTGAATTTTCTTTTGACCGTGCTTTCACAATTGATCTATGCACATTTCATTCCAAATATTACAATACTTCAATAGGTTTTGGTTTCAGATTTATTTAAATACAACTTTTATATTTTTGTTATCACAGTTATTTATTTTAGCAATCTACCACTATAATGCCACTAGGAAATTGTTGTGGAGGGTTGCACATTCTTTGTTCATCTTTGGTTCAGTNGGCTTTCACAATTGATCTATGCACATTTCATTCCAAATATTACAATACTTCAATAGGTTTTGGTTTCAAATTTATTTAAATACAACTTTTATATTTTTGTTATCACAGTTATTTATTTTAGCAATCTACCACTATAATGCCACTAGGAAATTGTTGTGGAGGGTTGCACATTCTTTGTTCATCTTTGGTTCAGTTCCATTACCTGCGTTACCTGTAAAAATACCTTTCACACATCTCAACCTTTGTTTGCATATTTTATTATTAATGAATGTTATATATATCTGTGCGTGTGTGTGTGTCTCTCTCTCTCTCTCTCTCTC
>NQII01004337.1:0-25593 GCA_002778355.1 Clitarchus hookeri | reverse complement strand
TACTGAACTACACAAGTACATTTTCTAGATACGTGTGTCTACAATAATTAAGGGCACCAAGTTCTTTTAGGTTTCTAACCTAATTTGATAAAGGTACATTTCCACTAGTAATTCATGCCACAATGTCAGTGCTAATGTGTGTAGTTCACTGTCATTTTTCAAATTCTCTGTATCATTTCAGCTCTTGGACTTTCTTGTTGTTTGTATAGTCTGTGTGCATTCACTATTAGAATTATCTGTAGCTGTGTTCCCAGTTTATTCCCTGTGAAGAAAAATTATTTTAAGAAAGGTTTTTATTGGTACATGGATTTGGATTCAGATTCAAGACTTAACATTTTAAAGGATTCAACGATGATTTCTTATTCAACCAAAAATAGGAATCCATTAAATATCTCTATTTTATGGACTTGTGCCATTATACATTCGTGAACTGAAAATAAAAAAATATGTTACTGGATTTTATGAAAATAAAATTAAACAGAAAATACATTTTTGAAAGCGTGGTCTTAACAAGAAATCGACTTGTGTAGTACCATGAGTGGCCATGCTGTGTTACAGTACTTTGAAAATATTGTGAGTGCATGTGTAAGAAAGAAAGAAATGCTGTAATAAAATTACTAAACAACATATGAAATAAAAAAAGGTAGTTGTGGAGAATCTTAACCCAGAAGTTCTGCCAATGTTCCAGAGTTTGATGTTTTTACTTAATTTATTAAAACAAGTATAATGGAAACAAACAAGTGAACACCTACAGAAATTTTTTTATAGTTTGTCATCTAAACGAGCCTTTGATGAGCATGAATATTAATTCACTGTATTGGAAAATCTTTGTTTCTTTAACTTCCAGTAACCAGTTTTCTTAACCAGATTGAAAATAAAAATGTTGATTTTTTTGTCATCTTTTTGGTATAATGAATTCCTACTTGCACAAACGTATTGTTATTGTCCAGTCATATACCAGGTACAGTACGGTATCTTCACGGATGCAAATATGGCTACGAGTAGTGAAATTAGCATGCGGATATCATCAGACAGTTAATACACAAATTTCATTTTGTTTGTTGTTGTTTGTATGTTTGCAGTTTTGGGCAGAGTGCCATATTTTTGCTCGGTGGACCAACTGTGGACGAGAAGCCATCTGCCATTTTAGTGGAGAGTGGCGACATAATGATAATGTCACATGAGAGCAGGCTGTGTTATCATGGAGTTCCCAGGATCTTGCCTGCGAAGACATCGCCTTGGCTTGGAGAAGACAGCTGCAGAGAGCCTTGCGTGAAAAGGTGTGAATGTGTTAGTGCTGGTGAGGATAGCATGGTCGTGCATGCACACAGTTGTGACTTGGGCATTGACGAGTCTCTTGTCAACAAATGCTCAGACGAGCTGTTTTGGCATCGATTCAGTGATTACGTGAGGACGTCGAGAATTAACATGAATGTGCGACAGGTGCTGCTTCCAGGAGAGAGTCACATTTAAGAGTAATCGTCGTGTGTTGTAGGCTATTCACGCTAAACTGAGCACTTTTGAAATCCCTGCTTGAGATCTACTTGTATACACACTGTGTATTGTTCCACCATATGTAAGAGTAACATTGCGATGAACCTGATCACTGTGAAATTATTAGAAAAGTAAAAGTTTTACTAATATTTACTAAAAAAAAAAGAGCCAAAGAATTTATTTCAGTATTCACAAATGTTTCCCTAACGCTTTTAATTAGGCCTAAACATTAAGACAGGAAACTACTTTCCCTCATCGTTACCAACTTTACCGGGCACATGCCACTCGGTATATGCAGGTAGGGGCAGTGACATTTTTCAAAGGTTGATTTCCAAAGTGTTCAGTTAACCGCGAACAGGCTATACTATGGTGTGCCTTACGTCTGTCATTCATGAATACTAATTATCTCACTTTGGAAATAAATACCTCAAAAATATTAAGTGGTCATTAATGAAATGTAGAAATAAACTGTACANTAATTATCTCACTTTGGAAATAAATACCTCAAAAATATTAAGTGGTCATTAATGAAATGTAGAAATAAACTGTACATACCAGTTACCATGAATGTATTGTAGTTATAGCACAAGAACTGTCATTTGCAACTGTACATTTGTAATGTGCAACACAAAAAATAATTGGTCCAACCATGGAATCACGAAATGGGGTAGTTTTTATTTGATTTTGTGCCACAAAATTAAAGATACTGCTATTATCCATAACAACTTAAAAATTTGCAATGAGCTTTTTATCACGTTGACTGGAATATTTATATATAGGAAGAAGCTATTTGCACTTGTAATCAATCTAATTAATTTGAGTTTGGGAATTTTAATATTAAGTTATTGATGTGTCCAATAATAAAACTAATAATTCATGAAAAATTTATAGTTTGAATTATGGTAATAAAATGAATAGTAAAAGGAGGTTTCTTTTGAAATAGGGTTGTTTCATTATTGTAAACATAACAAGAAATATTGATTGGGCAGAAGGTATATTGACCATAGTTTTTCGATTGTAATCATCAGTGATGGGTTAGTTTGATTTTTACAGTTTCGAGTCGAGTGAAGTAGAGTTTCGAGTTGTATGATAGTCGAGTTCAGTATAAAATTTTTTAGTTAATATCGAGTTTGCACCATAAATGTAAATGTGTACGTATTTACATAAGTATAATACCTGCCCCTTATAACTGCCCCTTTTCAAGTCACAGTTTACCAAGAAAAAGTTAGGGACTAGTTTCTACCAATAAGGGTAATTCTTTGCCAGGGTGAGTGATTCACAGTGCTACATTCTCCCTCTCACAGACAAGTGATATGCTGGGAATGGTAATGTCAGCCACGTGATGCTGAGAGAAAAAAAAAAGTTAACTGTTAGAGGGGTAGAGTGGGAGGGTACAGTTGGATGAGCGGACAAGCAACCCACATTTAAAGCTTTTGTTACCTAACAGTTATGAGCGGACAAGCAGTCGATCTTTGTTGACTCGACCCAATTCAATTTTTGAAGACTCGACCCATCACTAATAATCATGTTATGATATTGTCAGNATGCTGAGAGAAAAAAAAAAGTTAACTGTTAGATGGGTGGAGTGGGAGGGTACAGTTGGATGAGCGAACAAGCAACCCACATTTAAAGCTTTTGTTACCTAACAGTTATGAGCGGACAAGCAACCCACATTTAAAGCTTTTGTTACCTAACAGTTATGAGTGGACAAGCAACCCACATTTAAAGCTTTTGTTACCTAACAGTTATGAGTGGACAAGCAGTCAATCTTTGTTGACTCGACCCAATTCAATTTTTGAAGACTCGACCCATCACTAATAATCATGTTATGATATTGTCAGTGGTTAGATTTAAGTATTTATCTACCATTTTACAATTCACTGATTTGACACTTGTGTTAGAGTCATTCTGTTCATTTTACAACCTCAGCTGTTCGTGTTTCCATTCAAGCAGAGTTTCTCCTACAAACATCTCATTTTAATGAGAAATAAGAGAGTTCGATGGAAGTGTTTTGTCAGGGTGTTCAGCCGTTTAGTTTAGGAAATTATATTTATGCAAGGAATTAGATATTTTATTAAGTTTGTCTTGTGAACTGCCTGCTCATANTTTGACACTTGTGTTAGAGTCATTCTGTTCATTTTACAACCTCAGCTGTTCGTGTTTCCATTCAAGCAGAGTTTCTTCTACAAACATCTCATTTTAATGAGAAATAAGAGAGTTCGATGGAAGTGTTTTGTCAGGTTGTTCAGCCCTTTAGTTTAGGAAATTATATTTATGCAAGGAATTAGATATTTTATTAAGTTTGTCTTGTGAACTGCCTGCTCATAACACTCTTTCTTGCCTGGGACACCGTATTAGTGCAGTGAGTATGACAGAGAAGTGAGCTGTGCTTATTGCTGGACTTCATGCAAGAATAAACATTTCATTGCACGTATTGTAATCTTTAATAATTCTAGTTTTGAACTTCAATACAGTGAAAGCATTTCTAACAGGACTGGAAATATTCATGCTTATTAACCAGAATAATTTATTAAGCAGGAAACCTCTGAAGTGGGGAACTTCTTAATACGGTTTCACTATGTTCTCGTAAGAGTGCATCACATACAAACACCAACGGGCAGTTGAGAACTTTGCACAAGATCAGAAACAAATTGTTTAATAAGAAAATCTTACATGCTGTTACTAAATATGTAGATATTATTGAGGTGTATATGGTTAATGAAATCCATTGCTAGCTCTTTGTGTTTTCCGCGCACATACATACGTGCGCACTGACTAATTATCAATATATTTTGTTTTACGTGATCACAAAACATTTGTTATTAGTGTGACAAACTAAACTATGTTCTAAAATATAAGTGTGTAGGTGTTTCACATGAAATGCAACTCAAACTGTGGGTTTTTGTTTCACCCTGTACTAGCGCTCACTTTGTCACGGAAATGTTTGATATTAATTCAACGAGGCTGCAGGAGTGGTAAGATATTTCAAAATATTTGTACTATTATTTGGTGCAGTGTATTTCAAACGAGTCATTTTGAGCTAGTATGAGGCAAGAAGTTGACTTTTAAAAATACGTATTACAGCAGCTAACTTTGCTGCTGTCTATTAGGCTCACTGCCTCCCAAGGCTCACTGCCTCAAATAATGAATTGTTTTTTATGTTTAAAATAATATATGTACGGTCATTCACGGTTACTTCACACGTTTCTGAAGCCTTGTTTTATACTTTTGGGAACTGATTGTGTATCCATCCGCTACATGTAAACAAAACACCGCCATGTGAGCAGGTCATCAACGTCGAATAGCATCCTCAAGATGCATTAATCTCTCCTGATACACAGTTGCACCACGCTTCATGATATCAACAAGGAGCGCTCCATGAATGTCCCAGAAGATGGTTTCCAACACCTCCCCTGCACTTGCGACCAACTTAATCTTGTTGCATATTGGTGACTTGGGATGTTTCCATTCCATGCTTCCAATTGTCAACTCTGGATCGGAGTGGTGCACTCATATTACAACACCTGCGACAATGCACAACAAAAAGGTGTCGCTCTCAGCGACTTGATGCTGCATGGTTAGTGAGGTGGCCGTTCTCACAAGCTCTGTATTATTTTATAAACAAACCAGACTCCCTTCTTTTATCTTATTGCAGAAAAGTGACTTGTCTTTAGATGCAAATGTTATCTATAAAAATGTGCTCAAGCATTCAGTGATTGAATTATCTACAAAATGTAGTGTTTATCCATCAATCCGTTTTAGCATTAAAATACATGTGGAGATGGTTAAAATCAGCAAAAAAGAGATTAAGGTGTTTTATTTTTGTTGTATTAAACGAGTGTAAGTCTGGAAGTATGATTATTTCCCTAGGTGAACAGATAAAGATAGGTCAAGACACAAAACACTGTTAATAAAGTCGTGATAATATGATAAAAAGCTGTATTAGTGGAAATTTCTTTAGTGATTGTCATAGTGTAAAACGAGATTTTCCATTCCCTGACGATAGAAAGTGGCGTCTTGCTCATGAAGCTATTTCACCACTTTGTTTTCATATTGTTGTCACTGAAAAATTGTCTGCCCCACAGATGTTTCTTCATCGTGCCAGATGAACATCCGACGGTGGCAAATGCGAGCTGTGCCTGAGTTACCCAGGAGGCCAGATAGAGCCATCTTCAGTCCAGTAATAAATATACATGTTTTATATCTTTGTTTTGNAGCATTCAGTGATTGAATTATCTACAAAATGTAGTGTTTATCCATCAATCCGTTTTAGCATTAAAATACATGTGGAAATGGTTAAAATCAGCAAAAAAGAGATTAAGGTGTTTTATTTTTGTTGTATTAAACGAGGGTAAGTCTGAAAGTATGATTGCTTCCCTTACAGATAAAGATAGGTCAAGACACAAAACACTGTTTTATTTCAGCACTATTATACTATTTTTCGACATAATCACCAAATTTCTTTAGTGATTGTCATAGTGTAAAACGAGGTTTTCCATTCCCTGACGATAGAAAGTGGCGTCTTGCTCATGAAGCTATTTCACCACTTTGTTTTCATATTGTTGTCACTGAAAAATTGTCTGCCCCACAGATGTTTCTTCATCGTGCCAGATGAACATCCGACGGTGGCAAATGCGAGCTGTGCTGAGTTACCCAGGAGGCCAGATAGAGCCATCTTCAGTCCAGTAATAAATATACATGTTTTATATCTTTGTTTTGGCTCTGGTATCCTTAACACCTCTTTACACGATGCAGCAAGTATTTTTATTTAGCTGTAAGCACCATTTACCCAAAGAAACAAGTAATTGTTAAGGATGGAGTGAAATAAATGGTGCTAGTTGTGCAAGGATATGAGTAGGATAACCCCTTCAGTAAGATTTATAATTAAGTATGTACAGTCGACTCCTTATCTACCATTTTTAGGGGTCTGTCAAAAAATGTCCGTACATGTGAGATTTCAGTAGATGAGGGTTCTGACATGTACATCAATAAAATACAACTTCTGACCTTATTAGACTTCCCTTTGAGTATAATGAGAGCTGTACATTATCTGTGAATAAAGTTCAGCTAATAAACACAATAAAAGTGTTTATTTTTAAGTATTACTGTAAATAACATTAAAAAACATTTCACCTCATCTCGTTTAAATAAAGAATATAACGTCTCAAAATACAATATATAATTAATTGTTACCCGACACCGCATGCAAGCCGACCTAAAACTTTCAAACACTATGAAAATGAAAATAATATGAGACAGAATGCAAGTCAAATTTTGAATGTTCCACACGCACTCGATCAGCTGAGAGCGTGTGGAGAGATTATTGATTGGGCTGTGTGCTTACAGCGGCAGGCGGCGAAGGGGTGGGAGGAGTAAAACCCTACCCCTCCACGCCGCTACATATTGACAATGTGTGGCAAATGTCTGTCTTTTAAAGTAGTTAATAATATGTCACTGCAAAAAAAAANATAATTAATTGTTACCCGACACCGCATGCAAGCCGACCTAAAACTTTCAAACACTATGAAAATGAAAATAATATGACACAGAATGCAAGTCAAATTTTGAATGTTCCACACGCACTCGATCAGCTGAGAGCGTGTGGAGAGATTATTGATTGGGCTGTGTGCTTACAGCGGCAGGCGGCGAAGGGGTGGGAGGAGTAAAACCATACCCCTCCATGCCGCTACATATTGACAATGTGTGGCAAATGTCTGTCTTTTAAAGTAGTTAATAATATGTCACTGCAAAAAAAAANTGCCGCTACATATTGACAATGTGTGGCAAATGTCTGTCTTTTAAAGTAGTTAATAATATGTCACTGCAAAAAAAAACATGCAATTTTGAGACAGAAATGAATAAATTAGGCAATTATAATTTATTCTTCACTATCTTTAATAATTAATCATTCAAAACCACGTCCTCTCATTTTCCCTGTCGTGAGTCACACTGCACTCGGGCTCGGTGCTTACACATTATTAGATGACCAAAGGTGTCAAATAGGCCCTTACATTTTATCAGTTTATTCAAAAAATGTGTGTCTATTGAAATAAATTGATATAAATCGTCTGATTTCCCCGCAGGAAGTTATAGAAAATGAACTTTACACTTGCTAATACAATTCACTCGATGTTCAAACAATTTTTGGCAACAAGGGTAGGTGAAGTATATTCTTCTGTGCATACCATTTTATCCGGGAAGATGGTGTCCATTGAGTTAAATTAATCTTACGTTTTAAAATCATGTTGATTTTACGCCAGATAGAATGAAACACCAACTTCACGGGAACAAACTACCTTTAATCACAGAAGAAAACATCTTTGAAAATAATAACTCCTCGTTAAAATTTATTGTGTAAAATTTTCAGGTGAAACCATTTGCTTTGAAATACATGTTTTGATAGGTGCAACTATTTTAAGCAACTGTTAATCTTCATAAAATTTCTACGTTCCAGTAGCACTTAATTTGCTCTGCGACTGGCATGTGAAAGGGTAAGCTTGCGTGGCACAGAGCGAGATAGAGACAGATAGATAGATATATATAGATAGATGGAGATATTGATAGAGATAGATAGACGGATATATTGATAGANGATAGAGACAGATAGATAGATATATATAGATAGATGGAGATATTGATAGAGATAGATAGACGGATATATTGATAGAGATAGAGAGAGATATAGAGACAGATCGATGGATGACGTGCTTTTTATTTTGCTGGACAACAGCTTCCCCTCTCGAAGGCATGCAAGGGGAGGAAAAGTGTATGGCTGAGAGAGACAGAAATAGAGTTTAGAGAGGGAGAGAGAGAGAGAGAGGATGCTAGGTTGCCAAGCTGGTTGCTAGGTAACCACTTCCCCTCTTGTCAGGCATGTAAGGGGAGGTAGCAAGCCAGATTCACAGGTTGCACCACGTCGCAGAGCAGACGGGTTGGGAAGACAGACAGTGTGCCTCAGAGTAGTGGTACATGGCGGCGCACGTGATGTATTTCACATATAGTTAGTAGACATTTGCCGAAACAACCAGCTTAAAAACTGTCGTTGCTGGAAATCTTAGGTTACGGAACCAAAATATACTTCAATCAACGCAACATTCGATAAACGATACAAGCGGTTAGCTTTATCATTATTTGTAAAGGAGTTTTGCGAGGATCACTGAAAATTAACTATGGATACGGTTTATCGGTACATGCATTTTTGGTACGAGAGTCGACTGTACATAACTCTTGAAAATTTAGTACAAGCAGATTGAATTTGGAGAACCCAGGTTAAATAACTATAGGCTGTTCACAGTTAGCAGAGCATTGTTGAAAGCCCTGCTTAAGATCTACTTGTGTGCACATTGTGTATCCTTCCGCCATGTGTAAAATTAACATTGCTGTCGGCCTGATCACTTTATTCACATGTCGGTGAAGTGAAACTGCAGTGTTATTATAAAACTTAATATTCTAAAAATGTAATAATTTTTAGTCTTAAAAAACAGAGTAAAAGAAATAATTTCACTATTCACAAATGTTAACTAAACTCTTTTAATTCAATCGTAATATATAAAAATACTTCCCGTCTGTCATTACCAACTTTACTGGGCATATGGCAGTCACTGTGCCGGTCATAATNGTAATATATAAAAATACTTCCCGTCTGTCATTACCAACTTTACTGGGCATATGGCAGTCACTGTGCCGGTCATAATATATGCGCGCGCGCGCACACACACACACACACACACACACACACAGAGAGAGAGAGAGAGAGAGAGAGAGACAGATGGATGGAGATAGAGATATATGGATAGAGATAGATAGATATAGAGAGAGAGAGAGAAACAGGCTAGAAATCTGCGTGAAAAATAGGACAACGCTGACAAAATATGTAGGAGCAAAATGGGACAACACAACAAAGAAATGCACTCAAACACAGCAGTTTTACCAGATATGACAGAATTCAAGCTAGGTATGCTGTAGTCGAGAATATATGTATATACGGCCAACATACAACATACCGAAGACAACCCAGGTTAGTTATCTACTTCACAGATAAGACAACACTGGCAAAACATAGACAACAAAGAAATTCACACAAACACAGTAGTTTTCCCAGCCACGACAGAATGCGACGTTTCGGGAACTGCTATCTGTTCCCGTCTTTAGGCAGCGACACACAGCTTATTTCTTTGAGGAAACTGGAAAGAAAATTGATTGCTCTGTCACATTGTTCCAACAACTGAATCTTTCTCTGCATGTGTTCAAGTGTTCTAGGGAGGGCATCATTCCAAAGGGACTTGTCAAATCTCCTGTGTACAGCAAAGAAGTGCAAAAAATAACTCCAAAAGTCGGCCAAAGTCTTTTGAATGAATGAATTTCTACATATCATTATCAAAAATTGTAGTTGAACAATGAATCCATCTTGAACCTTGTCCAGAAAAATCTCTAAAGAGGAAATAAAAGCTAAAAGATAGACTGACCAAGTTGACGAGAGAAGTAAAAAGGAAAACACCTGCCACATCCCAGAGCATTAATACATTCAATAATGCATCTTCAAAAAAACTGTCAACCTGCGAGGAGAATGTCTCACAAATAGGTCTAAACTTTAGAATTGCTCCACAACACATTCCTGTACTAGACACAAATTCATCTGTTGAGTGTGTCATGCACACACTTCCTGCTACCAAACAAGATGAATTTCATTGGACTGTGCGAACAGCGATTACCTCGGATGTTCCACTGAAACCAAACCTTTCTTCCGATGAACTCAAAACCATCAAAACACTGAAATGCGACTTTAGTATTGTAATTCTCCCTGCAGACGAAGGTTGTGCTACTGTCATCCTAGACAAAGCAGACTATGACAACATCATCACAGATCTCATCACCACTGACAAATACATACATCTGGATAAAGATCTCACTGCCAGCATTCTTTGCAACTTATACCAAATTATGACTAACATAAAAGTCACATTCCAGAAAGAACAAGAAAAGAGCTCATGCCACAGCAGCAAGCCACCCCACATATATGGTCTTCCAAAAATCCATAAATCAGATATGCCTTTGCGACAGACCATCAGCTCCTACAATTCTCCAGGTCAGAAACTGTCCAAATATTTACTAAAAATTGTAGAACCTCTTGTAGGCCGGTCAAAGACTGGTTGTTTCATTTCCATAGCCAACACATTGGAAATAGCAAGCACTGACATCCTAGTGAGTGTCATTGTCCACAGTCTTTTTACAAATTTTCCTGTAGGTGAAACACACACCATTGTCTAGGCAAAGTTGGAAACTGGCCCAACTCTAAAAGACAGAGCGAGTCTTCCAATTCCATCCATCATGGAAATGATATGTCTGTGTCAACACAACATATGTATTTCCAGTTCAAGGACGGTTTCTACAAAAAAAACTGATGGCATGGCAATGGGTTCGTCACTTTCGATATTCATAGCCAACATATTCAGGGAAAGTTTTGAGCAGGAGGCACTCAGCAAAAGCAGTAGTTCACCTAAAGTCTGGCTTCTTAATGCGGATGACACTTCTTGTCTGGCGACATGGACCCGAAACCCTTGAGATTTCGCCATCTTCCTTTACTCACTGAGGCAGTCAATAGAGTTAACCTATGAAACAGAAACAAATGGCAGCATTACTTTCCTGGATGTCCTAGTCAGTAGAGAAAACAGCAGTCTTGTAACGAAAGTAAACAGGAAACCAACACATACTGGCCAATACCTTTATTTTGCTTCCAGCCACCTAAATTGCACTAAAACTGGCATAATTTGTACGCTCGCTAACCAAGCTGAGATTATCTGCTCCAACATTAAATCTTATGTGGACAAACACAGTCAAATAAAAAAGAACTCTGGCTAATGGCTATCCGACCATCCTCGTAAAGCAGCAGGTAAAATCTATCAGATAACTCAATACCAAAGAGGCTGAAAAACCAGACGAAACCCTAGTTGTCCCATATGTTCGGGGTCTTTCTGAGAAACTAAGACGTCTCGGAAACAAATATGGACTACAAACAGCATTCTGGTCGAAATCCACTATTAAAAGTATACAGTGCCATCTCATTCCTATCCCGTTTATTCAGTTTTCCCGGAACATGTATTTTTCCGGATGGCCCTGACAAATGTTCTGTATAAATAATGTTAAAAAATCATGCTACGACTCTTAAAACATAAATTTACACCATCCAACGATCAGACATTCAGCCCAAAAGACAAAATAAATTCAGAATAATGGTTTAGGTATGAGATAAAATGGTTTGCCATGATTTTACGCATACAGCACACTGGCAATTATTTAAACAACACTTCGCCTCATTTTCACGTGTCGTCACTCACCCCAGGCGGGGTTCGAACCCGGAAACTATTTGCTACCAGAGCCTACCAGCATGCCCCTAGACACGGGGCACCCACGGACACGCCAGCGAATTTCGCTTTGCCTATATATCAGATGGCATACCAACCCCCCACGTGTGGTAGGAGCCAGCCAAGCGGCCCAGCTAAGCGCCTGATCTCGCGCAACCAATGCAACCCCGCATGTCAGAGATGCCTGCTTTTGCCGCCGACCGAGAGATGGCATCCGAGAGTGTAACTCCGCCCACGGGAGGAGCTCACCTCCGCATCCCCGCACCTCAGAAAGCCCGCGGAACGGCAGTTCATTCTCAGCAGCTCGTTCCAGCACCTCGTATGCTGAAGCGCTCTGCCAATTCCAATGTCTTAGTGACCTACAAGAAGTTCTTCAAGATATTCATCACAACCCCCGAAGAAGTCTTCAACCCCCTTCAACACGCACTACCCTTCTGGTTGTGCCACCCGAGTCCCTTCTGGACAACAGCATCCAGTTAGTTAGGGTCAGTTAGTTCTACAACTACCTAGCCCCATATGCTCTTGTTTAGTTTAGACCCAGATCCCCACCACCTTGTATTAGTAGTCTACTTTACTTCCGTTTCCATTCCTGGTTAGAAAGGAATAAACATGTTTTCTATCAAACCTCCCAGTACTGATTCTAGGGCGACTATCTTTTATCTCCTGTAGACGTCAGCCCACCAGTGAAAAGCAAGAGACAGCAACATTTACAAACCCAATTGCCGAACCTAGAGTAGGAATGCGGGCTCCCTTGACCGGGCGCATGTACGTCGCAAACACACCCATCATATGGTCACCCATCCCATACTGTGCACCTGGTGTGCAGTATGGTAGAGCCACAACCACTTGAGACTCAATCCACAAGGTGGCTAGTCTACCAGCCCAGCCAACTCACTCCATCCACCATGCTGAACTGTCCTGTCGTTGGAAGGAGTGATAGACTGATTCTGGAGGTCTGCCCACCTTCGAACCACAACCATGTCGTCGGACATCCATGGTAAACCCACCGCTCTAACCACCGATCTGAACTGTCGCCAGTTTGAGTAATCGGGTATGACTCTGGTTGGCTCGGCCTTGGCTTGGCTATACACCTAGCTATGGATCATGGTCGCCTGCTCTTCCTTAGTGGGGTCGACTTAATGAAATTCACCCACAGGAGTGGTGCGAAGTGGCAAGCTAGGAAGGCAGCTACCGTCTCCAAATTTAACGGGAGCTGTAACCCAGCCCCAACTGCACTTTGCAGCATAACACCCCGGGAACAAGTTCAAGCCGCCCTTTAGCTGGAGAGGCCTCACCTCCCAGCTCCTTCCTCCTCCTTATTTCAGCCCCCATTAAAGACTACCGGCCGGCCGCATCTGGTCGTGACCGACTTCTGTCAGGGATGTCACGTGCCACTGGGGATAGCGAACCTATGGTTTCGGTTAGTTCGTTTATCAAGCAGAACTAGACCAGCACGACTCCGAGATCCAGTTAAACTTGCTGGAAGTCAAATCAAAGATAACCAGACTTCGGGGAGTCTGAAAACACCCAGTGGCGCTCAAATAACTAGCCGAAATGCCAGATATGGAAGCTAGCATAACCGACCAAGGAGATGTAACAAACACCATGGCTGAGGCCACTACCGAACAACCTGAAAGGTGCAATATAGCCGCCTAAATAGTATTATATGCACACACTGCCAGCATAGCTTCCCTTACCTCTGTTTGGGATGGATAAACGAGCCCTGGTTCACAGACAGGCTAGAGTTCAGATGTAATGATTGCCGTGCCCGCCAGACCGCATATTGCAGCTGGCTTACTTACGCAGGGCAAGGAGTAAATACTGTTCGATGCATTGTCTGTGTGCAAACTTATCACATATGCATAGGCTGGCCAGATGAACGAATCACGAAACTGGACCTCGTATATAGATGTGAGGTTTGGTGACGTGTGGAGGGATACCGACTGGATAATCCTGGTGTTCGCCATAGTATAACAACCACCCGGGGTAGCGACAGGCCACGACTTCCGGAGTTCGCGGGAAGTCCACACGAAGACGCGATCACATTTACCCTAGACTGCGAAAAGTAACTGCACGGTAATGAGGTTCCAATTAAACAATTGGTTGGGATGACCCAGAAGCAATTAAAGGGAAAGCCCTCGAATGGTGGAATAAATACGATTAGTTAATCACTGAGTGGGGGCAGCTGTGTTCACACCTAGCCACTCAGTTTTCAGNGAATGGTGGAATAAATACGATTAGTTAATCACTGAGTGGGGGCAGCTGTGTTCACACCTAGCCACTCAGTTTTCAGGCGAAGAGTTAATAGCCCACTTAACGACCGAATTTCATAGCCCGAGTCCAGGTCGCCAAGGAAGAGGCCAAAACTTTGTCAGGTGGAAGGTGTAAAGGTATAAAATAACGTTACCCGAGGGAAACGAGGAAAGCTGCATGCACCACATTACATGCATGCTACTTCTCAAATTGAGAAATTTATTACAGATTCTGAGATCGCAAACTGTCGATTAACTAGTGGAAAGGGCGTGTGAAACAGATAAATTACAAGAGACAAGCTCTGCTAGCCCAACCGCGTGCCAGTAAAAGCCAGGAGACTGACAACCAGCCTGTGCGAAGGGGGACACCCTCCTTCTCTCATCACGATGCTCCCTAAGTGCTGGTTCTGCCCGGAATGGCACTTTAACCAAGATTGCCCTGTTAAGCAGGCTGACCATGGCTGCCGGGGGAGGGGGAACAACAAGGGCACCGGACCCTGCAGAGACGGGTAGAGATGAAATGACCCAACCAGGTGGGAAATGCCGCAGCCCGGTTGCGAAAGGGCCACCACCACCGGGAACCACAGGCCTGTCCTCAAGAGACTAGCTGAAGAAAGCGACGCACCCGAAGCCTCACACATAGAGGGGGAAATCAATGGACAAGGGCACTCGCCCTACCAGATTCAGCTGCTACAGAAAATTTTATAAGAAGTGACTTGCTCACCGCTGCACAACGAGTTTCACTTCGCCCCCAAAACCAGTCAGTGCACATGGCGCAACACGACCAGACCCTTAAGGTAGATGGCAGAACTACTCTGACAGTAGGGATATACAGTCACGTAAACCAAGCCGACTTCGTAGTCTCGTCCGATATTATGGAAGAAGTAATCCTGGGGCAACCATGGCTACACCAACAACAGTGCGTTATGAACCACGGCCAGCAACTCATCTATATCGGAGACAAGCACCGGGTGACCGTCAAATGGTAACACAGTCCAGATGTGTCGATCCCACTCCCGATTGCACCCGAAGATATAAACCACCATCTAGCAGAACCCGAATTCGCCCAACTTCGGCAAATCCTGAACGACCATGCTGGAGCCTTCGGCCAAGGGGAATCATTACGCCAAATGTGTAGCATCCAACATGATATTTGGCCCACCACTAACATGCCTGTTTATAACAGACCCTACCGAGTGTCTGCCCGGAGGCGGCACCTCATTATGACGCAAATACAGGCGACGAAGGAGCAGGGGATTGTGGAACCGTCTGACTCTCCTTACAAGTCACAAAGATCTGAACGATGTTACGCATTCCAGCGCACCACCAGCTATTAACATGACCCCCACCCCATGTGATATAGGAGAAGTAAGAATCTCTTCAGCACTCTTGACATGCAGTCAGGGTACCGACAGCCGAAAGTGCACTGAGTATACTACTACAGTGGGCGAAATCCTGCAATTCAGAGTAATGCCGTATGGACTCAAGAGTGCCCCCGCCACCTTTCAGAGGCTCATGTCCGCCGAAGTTCTTACCTGCTTTGTAGGCCAGTTTTGTTTCGCGTAACCTCAATGACATAATTGTATACTCGAAGTCGTGGGAGGAACACTGCGGACACATACATATGGTACTAGAGTGGTTCAAGTTACACGGCCTAACCCGCAAGTTTTCGAAAAGCTACTTAGAAAAGACTACCATTGACTACCTAGGGCATGTAGTCACATGCAAGGGAAACTACCCCTAAGCTTCCATGTTGGCAGATATGCATGAACTGGCCGCTTTTCTGCGAGAAACAAAATTTGGAACCCTAATGGATCACTTTGGGCCCATAATCACACAGACGAGAGCCATGAAAACACTACAGGAAAAGCAGGTGCTGCTTCTTACATCACTCGCTACACTACCTAATTAAACAGACAAATATTTTAGGGCAATACGAAAATATAATTAAATAATTGATTAATTAATTAATGAGAACAGCAATAAAACGAAAATAAATGCACTACATGCACTTTCTTGTCTCGGAACTCCCTGATTGGTCCGGGACGAGGAGTAACACAAACAATAAACGCACTTTCGCCTCGGAACTCTCTGATTGCATGGATCTGGCCAGAACACTTCAGTCGTCTGCGCATAAGAATAGAGATAACACCTTAGCTACACTTTACACAACACTAAGGGCGCCCTGCCCAGGCTGGCCATGTGGGAACTCGGGAAAGGTGGGAGATAGCCACGACTACTATTCATTTTCCAGGTCGAGAGACACACATGCCAGTCGAGGTAGTGGTCGGGGGGCTAACTAAGCTAAATTACATTAAATAAATCTTAAGTAAATAAACATTTTAAAAAAATAATAATAATAATAAAAGTAAAAAAAATACATATAAGAATATATTTAAAAAAAACATACATATACACTGGAGAGCAAAAAAAAAAAAAAACTGGTATAGGCGAGCGTATGCAACTAACAGATGTATGGAACCAATCAGAGTAACACGATGTGGTTGGCAGCGCCTGGCAAAGTTGCTAGATTGGTTACTGCTGCTACAATGGCAGGTTATCAAGATTTAAGTGAGTTTGAACCAGGTGTTATAATCGGCGCACGAATATGTAAGTCTGTAATGAATCGAAATGAGTGATAACGTGTATGTAAACTGCAAATTTAAAAGAATACAGTGACACTCTGAGGTCAACATTGTTGAGTCCCCCAAATCTCTCCACTCCACATACTGTGAATGTNGAAAAGAATACAGTGACACTCTGAGGTCAACATTGTTGAGTCCCCCAAATCTCTCCACTCCACATACTGTGAATGTTGCGTAGATTCATTAAGTCAGTGGGCAAAAGCACTCGTGAACGTGCGGTTCACGTCAACATTTTCTTAAATATTTTTCCTTAAATTAGAAAACACTGCCATGAATGANGACTCGTGAACGTGCGGTTCACGTCAACATTTTCTTAAATATTTTTCCTTAAATTAGAAAACACTGCCATGAATGATGTTAACATCGGAATGTTTTAATTATTTATTTTATTAATAGAAAAAAAAATATGCTTAGTATGATGCCAAAGAAATATTTAAATATGTTAATGATGAGAAAGATTATAACATAAGACCTTTACGATGAACTGCCTTAAAAGTTAAACCTTAAAATTTTAGATATTTCTTTTGAGAAATAGTAAAAAATAATTAATAAAAATTTGTCACATTAAATTGTTATGCGTGCAAACGACTTGAGTGTGTTGGTTTCCCCATGTAGACGTCAGCATCGTGCGTATGCAGTGGTAACAACTGTCCAACGTTGTACATGAGATCTACAATGTGGTTGGGCCTCAGTAACCTCAGTGGCATTGCTCGAGAGGCATCTGAAACAAAACATCACTTAATGTCAGCATTATGTTGGGAATATTTACAGTAAATTTACAAATATTTCGCAGTCGTAACAGTGTGGCAATTATCTACTGAAGTAGGGTCTTACCTGCGCTGACAGTTAAACTGTTATTCTTAGTATAGGCTATTCACGGTAAAGTGAGCACTTTTGAAAGTAGTCTCTTTTAGAATATTAGCCAATAAATATTTTTTACTTTAGCCTTGGATGTTAACTTCTGAGTGCGGAGGAATATACACACTGTGTTTATTGCTTACATAGGAATATTTATTTATAAAGGTGGTTAAAGGATGAAATATGGCTGAAAGGAAAATGTAACTAGGGCCTCAAAAGGGCTCACTTGACCGTGAACGGCCTATATCGTAAGTATTGTGATACTCACAAACAGTTCGAAAAATTATGCAGGCTTACATGAATAAGCTCCAACTTAAAATTCAGAAAAACTCCACCCAGTTTTNCAAACAGTTCGAAAAATTATGCAGGCTTACATGAATAAGCTCCAACTTAAAATTCAGAAAAACTCCACCCAGTTTTTCCATTACACGTGATTGCATTTAAAATAAATAAAAGTTCGCAGAAATTTTGTAACAAACAAAACACACCATTCAATACTCTCTTTTTAAATAAAGACCTAAGCGAAGTTCTTGACTATGGACATTCTGAGTGCTTTAGGAACTGCTTCTGGAAAACCATTCATGGCCCTATCGTAAAGACAGATAGCTTGCGGCATGTGGCTATGATGACTGTACTATTACAATATCTTTAGTATCAGAGGAGGAGATAGGTGAGATGCATGAAGTAAAGTTGAAAAAAAAAACTGGTGGTAAAGAATTACTCAATAAATTATGGAGAGTTATTATTTTGTGATATTTTTTTAAAGCCATATTTTACAGCAACATTGTTACATTATCAAAAAATAGACCTGTAATACATACTTGTAATACATACCACTATATGCAATGTATTTAAAATTAAGTGGTGTGCAGTTGGCCTCGCAAAGTTGGGAAATAATCACAACCTCCCCTCCGTCTACTATGAACTTATCGTAGTCCTTGATGCTTCCAGATGCAATAAAAACAGTAATAATGTTAAACACATTTTGAATCTGTAGACGAACTTCCTGATTTCATTATCCAAAACATCAAATAGGCTACAGTTTGCTGCATATTATATTTAGTAGCAATGAAAGATTTTCAGTGCAAAACATGAGCTATTTAATGTGAAAAATTTAAGGCTCATGGGAAAGGGAGCTATGAAATTAATGCATATTTTGAGCAAATTAAAAAATTAGACAAGGTATGATGTGTAGCAACTTGGTGACTGCAACATGTGTCATCTACTCCACCAGTGACATACATATACACTGAAGAGCCAAAAAAACTGGTACATCTTCCTAATATCGTGTAGGGCCCCCGCGAGCGCGCAGAAGTGCTACAAGACGATGTGGCATAAACTCGACTAATAACGAAGGAATGCAGGAGGCAATTCACACCATCAATTCTGCAGAGCAGTACACAAATCCATAGGAGTGCAAGACGGTGGAGATCTCTTCTGAACAGCACGTTGCAAGGCATCCCAGATATGCTCAATAATGTTCATGTCTGGTGATTTAGGTGGCCAATGGAAGTGTCTAAAGTCAGAAGAGTGTTCCTGGAGCTACTCGGTAGCAACTTTCGACGTGTGGGGTGTCGCACTCGTCAGACCAGGCAACGTGTTTCCAGTCATCAACAGTCCAATGGCGGTGTAGGCGGGCTCAGGCGAGACGTAAAGCTTTGTGTCGTGCAGTCAACAACGGTACACGAGTGGGCCTTCGGCTCCGAAAGCCCATATCAATGATGGTCTGTTGAATAGTTCACATGCTGGAACTTGCTGATGCCCCAGCATTGAATTCTGTGCCAATTTGATAAAGGGTTGCACGTTTGTCACGTTTAATGATTCTCATCAGTCGTCGTTTTTCCCGTTGGTTCACGATCATTTTCCGGCCGCAGCGATGTCGAATATGTGATGTTTTACCGGATTCCCGATATGCACGGTACGCTCGTGAAATGGTCGTACGCGAAAATCCAAATGTTATCGCTACCTCGGAGATGCTAAGTCCCATCTCTCGTGCGCCGACTATAACACCACGTTCAAACTATCTGAAATCGTGATAACCTGCCATTGTAGCAGCAGTAACCGATCTAGCAACTTTGCTAGACGCTTGTTGTCTTATATAGGCGCTGCCGACTGCCTCGCGTTACTCTGATTTGTTCCATAGCTCTATTATTTGCATACGCACGCCTATACCAGTTTTTTGGTTCTGCAGTGTATTAATTATGTGTGTTGTTTCATTGTCAGACATTGTATGTTTATGGTGTTGCTTTCTGAATGGAATGCCGTTTACAAACGAAGAAGCATTTGACATGCTGGTGATACTAGGGGAAATCCGTCGGAACTGCAGAGCTCCGTAATNCCCCAGGGACACCTGCACAGCACAGACCGCATGTTGGTTGTCATGCCTAACGATGCTGCTGGTCGGCGGGGTTTCTAGGAGATCTCCCGTTCCCCGCGCCTTTGCATCCTGGCGCTGCTCCTTACTCTGTGCTCTCGAGACCTTGCTGTTCAGAGACGGCCCAACCTCTCCACTCCACAGCACAGTAGCTCTTCTGCTCATCCACTCAAACCACACCGACCACAGCTACTATGCTGCCCCTCACACACTGTCACCCTTCATGTCAGTGCAATGATGCAGATACAGCTGATTCGTAATATGCCACTATTGTCAATTTTAGGTCAATCTTAATCGGCAATTCTTTTAACCATTACTTTACCGATTATCTTGTTTCCTCCTACCTCCGGGCTTTAAAATTATTAAATTAAAAAAACACCAGAATATACCAAATCACTACTATGCAAACCATATTATGTTGAATACTTATATTTTATTGTGTGATATTCTGTTATTGTATGCTCAGGTGTATAGTTTTGTAAATAAACTGTCTACATTTTGTGTTTGCAGAGTTTCATTTGTTTATAAATGACAATATCAATCATTTATTAAATTGTTATATGTAAAAATCGGCAGCTGAATCGGTATCTGCCGATAATTGTTCTTATAATCGGTAATTAAATCGATAATCGGTAAAGTAATATCGATGCAGCACTAAACAAAATCCGTGTTAGTAACGTTGTAAACGCACACTTATAGCTTCACCACACTGGCCGGCACTTACAGCAGTGCCTGTGCCATCTTCCCCATAAACTAGAACTCCATTTCATTGAACAACTTCCATGATCTGTGATGTATTCTGTTTGCTGACATCTACTACTTAGTTCATGTAATACAGCATGCATTCTGTCGACACGCATCTTGTGACTGAAGCTTGAGCAAGTGCCAGTGCTATTGAACATGTATTTGTTTATTTATTAACATTGGGTAGAGATAGAGCAGTGTTGGAATGCTCTCATTAAGGGAACTGAACTACCGTAAGACACCCCACTGGCCAACAGAAATGCTTACTACATTATCCACATGTGGAAATTAGGAGTGATCCCACCAGAACTGAACGCAGTTTGCCACGACGAGAGGTGAATAGTGTCCACTACGCGGCAGTAACCCCTCGTTGCAGCAGGTGTAACAATTCCAAATTCCAGTGTGTGCTGTGATGGATACAGGGATAGCAGTCCTTAATTCAATGGCAGTGTTGATGTTCAAATCAGCTGTGGATTGTTGAACACTATTATTATATTGAAACGTATAAATAAGGGTGAAAACTGCCTGACTTCAGTAAAAGACATAACCTCAGCAGGAGACCTAGCTGGAGTATACAGAAGCCCCTGTTCTTGTGGCAAGGTATACACGGGACAAACTGGTAGGAGAATCATCACCAGGATTACAGAACATATCTGTGATTACAAACAAGAAAATATTCAGTCAGCAATAGCAGAACGCTTGGTTGCTACCACTCACAGTATTGAATTTGACAGATACAGTACAATAAACAACGCCCTCAACTAGGTAATGTTTTAACTTTTTTGGGCATTGCTTTATAATTAAATGTACAATTTGGATTTAAAAAATTAATTTTTGTTTTACAACAATTTCATTGCCGTGATGGCTATGAGCTTACTGCAGAAAATGAAAAGTAAGCCTATGTATTATCCTATAACTGTAAATAAACAAAAATATAAGCTTAATAAGGTAATTGTTGGGGTAGGAAATAATGGTGATATCTGAAAGAAAATGTTATATGCAGGACTATCAACACAAAGTTCTACGATACGGGGGCGGTGATTTGAGGGGTGAGGGAGTGGGAATAATTTTCACCCTGTGCAGGCGCAAGTAAAGATTTTGAGTTGGCGCTATCATCATAATTTTAGGAAATAATATTAAATTAATAAAATAATATCAGTATTGTACACAATTATGATATTATTTAATTTTACTTGTGAAACATTCACAGGTTAGATTCATGATAATGTGAGAGTTTTGGGGGAAGGGTCATGCCTCCTGTGGCTCCCTTCCCCCTCCTTGATCAGCCCTTGCTACTATACTTTCTCCCATTCGTGGTCCTATCTTCGGCACTGGCATAACAGAACAACTGTAATACTGTATGTTCTTTGTTCTTTCTTTTTTTTAAAGATGTTACTTGTATTTGATTGCTCCATATCACTTGGTCCTCTTTATGTACGCCATCAAACTGAGAACATTTGCATGCAGTGTTATGTAATATAGTTGGTTTGTGTAGTTAACGCCTGCACCAGAACCAGCCACACAAATTTCAACTTCAACACATGAAGTGACTGCCTCATTCAGAGGAACGGTAGCAATCCTCAGTGATGCCCCTCAAGTCTGAAATGTGGCAACGAACACATCAGTAACAGTTCAGTACCAAACAGGGGAAAATGCAAACCTAAATATTACGTGGACATAGGAAATGAGAAGTCCGTGAATTTAGATTTCTGGGTTGCATACATCTCTTGGAAGGATACCCATGCAGTTTGTTTTTGGCAGAGTGCCATGTGCAGACATGATTGCTGTTCAACCAATCCAACTCACTGTAAATAAATAACGCATACAGTATTGTTATTTTTGCTAAACCTTTTCTCAATACACAATCTGCTTTCAGAAATACACACTTTTTTAACGTATTTTTTTAACGCCAAAGGTTTTTGTCCCTAATGCTACAATTATTAATATTATTATTATTACACATTTAGATGCTGATACCTCAGAAAATAGAGAGAAGCAAATAACAATCAAAGTGTTACTACTTCTGTCATTATAATGAAAATAATTATGAAAACAATGTTGCATATCGGAAACTGAGAATTCACGCCTGGTTCTCCACCTTGTCTATAATTAAATGATAAACAGCATCCTTCAAAGTTAAATATTAACCAATGAGTATTAATTGATATTATTATCCTACCATTGCCATTAATATGTTGGAGCTCTTTAATGCATGCAAACACAGCCACCGACTGTGAAATGATATTTGTGGGTTTTTATAAGATTTAAATTTAGGTTACTTTTGAAATTATCTGAATAATGCAATACTTTGAGGTGTGTAGCAAAAAAAAAAATTTCTTTGTAGAAGGGAAGATATGAAATACAGAGTTTAGGCCCTTCAAAGGACTCAAGTGGATCATGCAGGAAACTGCGTAATCGGTAACACTGATCTGACACAGAGTTTCCTGCGAGGGTTCCGCTGTCTGCTGTCCTAAACCCCTCGTTACATGTGCGAGTGTGTAAAGAGACAGCTTGGGAAGCAAGGGCTCGTTGTGACCTTCAACTGGTAGAGATGCAGCTCCAGCTGGTGTGTATCGCAAGCCTCGTCTGGATCTCTGCCACTCATCTGGTCAGCGACGAAGCGAGCCACTGTCCTTATTTGCTCTTCCATACTCTTCTCACTTGTCCTCTGTGGTTCCCTACAACAGTTTCACCATCAACTTACGTTCATATTTCATTTTAGTTGTTTACGAACATTCTTGTATACTGATGACAAAATTTAAAATCATGTGGCATATAGATGAATGTAAACTAGCAAATATCGCCGACCTGCGATACCTATATCAGGGTAGAATTTCCCACTGTCTCAGTTTGACGACAGTTTTACAGTGCCTAGTGAACTTAAAGAAGTTCTTACATATATAAATTTAATTTAGACATGGGTGTAAAAACTAATATTTATCTAAAGAATGGTACCAAAAATTTATTTTATTATCTTTATAAACAGCGAAATCGATAAAATCTTTACAGACAGAGTTACATAAATATATAATTTGTAATTTTCGTGGCTTGAATAGCTGAAAGTGTGGCTTTTCTAATCAAATCATTTACCACCAGTCATCGCGCCTACATATTTATGTGAAATAGGTTTTGTAAGTATCTGACAGCTGAAAACGTAAGTGTCAATAAAGATTTTATTAGAATCTTTTTGTTTGATGTTTTTAAGTGCCCCGGAATGACACAAAACCTTAGTAAGAGAACAGTATTTATTTAGGAATCTAGAAAGATGTGGTTAAAGTCTGTATTAAAAAACAATACCCGTATTCGCCTAGAGCAATCTCGGAAAACCCTGGAAAACCAAATCTGTACTATAAATCGAACCTGGGTTCTCTAGAATGCGAGTTCAGATGAAGCAATGCATGTAGTGATGTGGTGAGACGGAGGGGTAGCGACCTCACTTCGGAAGAAGTTTACTATGTAAATCACTTCTGATTGCCTGTGTGTTATTAAGCAAAAGCATAAATAGTAAACTATTAGAATTTTTTTTTGTGTTGATGTGTGTACAGTACAACAAAAATCCGGTACAGCCTCATTAGCACTGCACAAACTGCACCATAAGTGTCATTGTACGACATTGCATGTTGATAATCTTCCATGCTAACTGAAAAAAAAACATCAAGAGCATGACAACATAATAAATGAAAGTCCGGGGCTCCGTTATCATATTTTCTTCCTTACTGTTTCACATCCCATTTTGCTCAATACAGTTTCACAGTTCAATTTTCCTTTACTGCCGTGTCCTGTCAATGTTCAGGCATGATTATCCATGCGTCAAGAGTCATCTCCTATTGGCATGATCTGAAATAGTATGATATACATACTGTCTTTAGATACTCGGGGTATGTTATCCTCCCTCTGTTAATGTAGTAAGCTTAGTCCTGTCAACACCACAGCCTGTCTTGATAACTGATGGCTCACGGCATGATTCAAGTGCTTGAACAAAAGTGAGAAGGAAATGTTAGGAAATAAAATGAAATATGCCATTTACATGCCTCGCACTATAATGATATAGTTCATTAAAAATGTAATCATCTTTCATCTGGAACAATAGTTAAATGTACCACAGATGCCACCACTCTGAACATAAATGAATATACCTATTATACAGTGCCTAGCCATATGCATCATTAATAGAAGATAACAGCAATTGTGCTAGCGACACCATATCAAGGACACCATAGTGTCTGCACTACAAATTCTACATTACAGTTTGTATCTGTATCAGTGCTTGACTGCTTCCATTCATTTACAATGCTTCATGGTTGATTTTCCTTTACTCACTGGTAATTTATATGTTCTGTAATAGATAAGTACAATTTTACTGAAAATAGGAAACATCATCCTCGAATGTCTGTTGTGAGTACAGATATTACCTTGGTCGGGCTGTGCAATCAATGCCTCCCTAGCTGGTAGGCGCGCTAATGGAACAGACAGTCCCAGCACGACATCACTGCGTGAGAGGTCAGAGGAACACGGAACATAAAGAGAGCGCAGTGACATGTTTGCAAGAATGTTATTACAGCACACTACACTTCTTGCCTTCAGTGTCCCTACACTGCCACTTACACTGCAAGGTGTTTCGAGGGGTTTGTGAGGGCACACTGCTGCATGCCGACACACTCTGCCTCTAAGGATATGAAATACAAGTTGCAGCTGAGATCTCCCACTCAGTATAGGCTTGGACTGGAAACATTAAAACCACACAAGTGTGTTTGTTGGTCAGGGTGGCTTGGGTCCCATGTAAACAGCATCTATTCAGCAGGAGTACATCTCCAGGATACAGCCCTACAGTTGTGACAGGAAGGGAACACTGAAGTAAAAAACTG